>QRFJ01000047.1:3099933-3394933 GCA_006176705.1 Cocos nucifera
AGGTACTAAATAGTTGGTATGACTTTCTAATATTTTAAATTTATTATTGTTGGGATAAACCCCGCTCCCGCTGAAGTCTAGTTCGATGCTCAGCCTAATGCAACCAGTAGCCGCGGAAGAGCTTCTGCAGACGGACTTTAGCCGAACCCCCAGCGGCCGAGCTTCTTCGAATCCGTTCGATCGGCCGAACTACTTAGCGGTCGAGCTCCTTCTGACTCCCCAGCCGCGGAGCTCCTTCTGACTCCCCAGCCGCCGAGCTCCTTCGGACTCCCAGCATCAGGACCGAACCCCTTCGGCCGATCGAGCTACTTAGCGGCCGAGCTTCTTGGACTTCCAGCAGCCGGGCTCTAGCCGAGCTCCCTCCAAGCTTCCTCTCCGATCGAATTTCTTCGGAAGCTGGGCTCATCCCAGACATCCTTCGGACGGACTTTTTCAGGAGCCGGACTCCTCCCTGACACCCCCTTCGGCCGACCGAGCTCCTACCGAACTCTCCAACAGCCAAGCCTTAGCCGTGTACCTCCAGTCAGACGCCTATAGGAGTCGAACTCTTTCCAAGCTTCCTCTTTGGAAGTCCGAATTCCTCCGAAATGGGCACACGACGAAGGCCTTCAATCCTTCATTCGGTTGGCTCTGCAGCCATCACCATTAGTCCGCCACAAGCAATAGCGATCCGCTATCAGGCGGCGATAGCGTCACCATCGACCCGCCGCAGACGGCACCTTCCCGTGAGACTGACTCCGTCGAACCTCGAGCGGCCCGCCAGCACACGGCTACAGCTATCACCATCAAGCTCCGCTATAAAAAGGGATCCTCCAGATACGCTAATCTCGGAACTCTGATCTCTAAGCTCTCCTCTTCTTCTCCAAGCTCCGAAAATCATTTTTGAGCACTCCATTCCTATTGGCCAGGGCTAACTTGATCGTCGGAGGGTCCTTCCGGAGCCACCCCCCATCGGCTCCGATTGGAATTTTATTTTGCAGGTCTCCGACGGCGATCTCATCGGCCTCCACTCTAGCGGACTCCGATGATGATCAGATTTTGCATCAATAGCTTGGTGCTAGAAGGTGGGCCCAACGATGATTTCTCTCTTAAAGAAAGTCGAGGTTCCCTTATTCTCAATAGAGTGCTCGACGACGATTTCTCTCTTCCCACTTCAGAGATCTCTCTTCTTCCTCTTTCGAATTTTTTTCCAAAAAAAGATGCCCCGCAGGAGAGCCTCGATCCGACGATCGACGGCCTCCGTGGTCTGATCCCGTTCGGATCCGTCCGCTCCCGCTCCAGCCCCGGCGACCCAAGCTCACTCTGTAGCCATGGTGGACGCAGAGCAGTTCAACCTGCTCGTCCAGCAGGTTCGTGATCTCACGGAGACAGTGTAGGTGGTGTAGGCCATGCACCAGCAGGTCCCAGTACCGGCTCAATCGGTGCGGGATTCTCCAGAGCCGTGTGGTCCAGTCCAGGGGTGATCGACATGGGCTATCCAACCTCCAATCCCCGGACGAGGAAGGCAACGAAGGGAGAGCCCCTGCTCGGACCGCGGCTCAATCCAGGGTGAAGCTTCGCACCCATTCGGCAAGAAGATCTTGGAGATCAGAGACCGCGAAGATCTCCTGGATTAAAGGCTCTTAGAAATGAGCCGACGAATCGAAGAACTCCGTCACACTCCCTCCTCACGTGGTAATGACATCTGCACTGACTCTCCTTTTTTGCAGAAAATTATGCAGGAACCGATCCCGTCAAACTTCAAGCTTCCGCAGTTCGAGAGCTACGATGGGACCACCGATCCGGTCGATCACTTGAAAGCCTTTCGGACAACGATGCTGCTGTATGGTGCGCCAGACGCTATCTTGTGTCGGATTTTTTTCTCTACCCTTAAAGGGGCTGTCAGGAACTGGTACTCGACGCTCAAGCCAAGTACCATCTTATCGTTTGACCAGATGAGTCAACAGTTTGTAGCCCACTTCGTTAGTAGTCGACGTCCATGCCGAGGTTCGAATTTATTAATGGTCATCAGGCAGAAGGAGGGAGAACCCATCCGGGCTTACGTCATCCGATTTAATACTACTGCACTGGAGGTCCAGGACCTGGATCAGTCAATCGCCATGGCCACTCTCAAGGGCGGCCTTCAGAAGAATGACCTACTATTCTTCCTGAAAAAAAAGTATCTCAGGAACTTTGCCGACATGCTGGCTCGGGCCGAAAGTTATGCCCGGGCAGAGAAGGCCTTCGAGGCTAAGGACGACAAAGCCAGCGGTAGGCGACGAATCGGCGGGCCAGGCAGGTCCGTCGAAGAAAGAAAGTGGATTGAAGCTCGATCGCATTCTCGGACTCCCCCGGGTCATGGGCAAGCCCGAACTCCCCCTCAAGATCGGAGGCGGAGAAGCCCTGATGGAAGGGCACACCAAGATTCCCCCCAGCGCCGAAGTTCTCCCTAACGAGGACGATTTCACAACTACGCCCTCCTTAACGCCCCAAAGATTCAAGTACTGATAGAGATCCGGAAGTGACTTCCAAGATCGGAGAGAATGCGTTTCCATCCTAGCAAGCGCAATCCCAACAAGTTCTACCTTTACCATCGCGACCACAGTCATGACACTGAGGAGTGCATCCAACTCCAGAATGCGATCGAAGAGTTCATCAGGCGAAACAAACTTAGCCGATTTCTGTGAAGGCAGCCTGAGGAGAAGGAGGATCGACCGAGAGCGTTACCGCCAGGTGGGGAAAATCAGTAAGAAGATCGGCTGCCCCTTGGCATCATTAATACCATCTTAGGAGGACCTCAGCAAGGGGAGATCAGTGGATCCGGAGGATCGGTGAAGAGACGGAGGATCGTGGAGCCCGTGGCCTTCACCGAGGAGGATGGTCAGGAAATCTAATTTCCACACAATGACGTGGTTGTAATTTTCTTGAATATTGCTGACTACGATGTACGCCGCATTTTGGTAGATAATGGAAGCTCGGTCGATGTGTTGTTTTACAATGCCTTCTCAAAAATGTCCCTGCCCGACGATCGCTTGGGGCCGATGAATTCTCCGCTGGTAGGGTTTGCTGGCAATGTCGTATCAATTGAAGGCATAATAACATTGACCGTAGCGGTAGGGCAATGCCCGAAGCTGGCCAAAGCTCGGGTCGACTTTCTAGTCGTAAGGACCCCGTCTGCCTACAACGCGATCCTAGGTCAACCTGGCCTAAATGCACTCCGGATGGTAGTGTCAACCTATTATTTAAAGATGAAGTTTCCAACGAGTCATGGGGTTGGAGAAGTTAGAGGAGACCAGGCTCTGGCGAGGTATTGCTACTCGATCGCCCTGCATAAGGGAGATCAGTCCGACCCTTATCTTGTTGACGAACTGGACATCCGCGATGACCTCACTGAGGAGTGGGGCGAGCCTGCGGAGGATCTCATCTCTGTGCCCTTGAATGATGGAAACTCAGAGCACGTGGTGCAGATCGGCTCCAACTTGGTGGCCAAGATTCGAGACCAGCTCGTCGCTTTTCTCAGAAGAAATGCAGACGTCTTCGCTTGGACCCCAGTGGATATGCCGGGGATCGATGTCGAGGTCATGGAACATCGACTGGCCATCGATCCAAGGCACCAGCCGATAAGAGAAAAGTTGCGCCACCACGCCCCGGAAAGGTAGAAAGCAATCGCCGAAGAAGTAGACAAGCTCCTCAAAATCGGATTCATCCGGGAGGTTAACTATCTGACCTAGGTCACGAACGTGGTTCTTGTCAAGAAAGTGAATAACAAGTGGAGGATGTGCGTCGACTTCAAGAAGCTGAACAAGACCTGTCCGAAGGACAGCTACCCCCTACCCAGAATCGATCAGCTGGTGAATGCAACCTCAGGCCATGAGCTCCTCACCTTTATGGATGTCTTTTTTTATTACAACCAGATACGCATGGCGTCCGAGGATGAAGAGAAGACCACCTTCATTAGGGACCGAGGTCTTTATTGCTACAGGATCATGCCTTTTGGACTCAAGAATGCAGGGACAACATACCAGCATTTGGTTAATAAGGTCTTCAAAGAGCAGAACGACCGCAACATGGAGGTGTACGTAGATGATATGCTCGTCAAAAGTCGAGCTTCAACAGACCACCTGGCCAACCTTGAAGAGATCTTTGGTGCACTCAGGAAGCACAAGATGAAGCTGAATCCAATCAAATGCACCTTTGGTGTGACCTCCAAAATATTTCTCGGGTTCATGGTGTCGAGATGCGGAATTGAGGCAAACCCTCAAAAGATCCGAGCCATTTGGGAAATGACCATTCCAAAGATGATCAAGGAAGTTCAGCACCTGGTCGGGAAGGTGGCGTCCCTAAATCGCTTCGTCTCAAGGTCGGTCGAACGATGTATGCCCTTCTTCGAAGTTCTCAAGCGATCGAAGGACTTCTACTGGATGGCGGAGTGCCAACAGGCATTCGAGGAGCTTAAAAATTACCTCGACACGCCCCCACTGCTGGCAAAGCCCGAGCCCAGGAAAGAATTGTTCCTATATCTAGCTGTCTCCCCGGTGGCCCTGGCGGCAGTCCTGATCAGGGAAGAAGCAAAGATGCAGCGACCGCTCTACTACGTGAGCCGAGTCCTGAGGGACGCGGAGACTAGGTACTCTAGATTAGAAAAACTAACTTACTATTTTTTAATTGCTGTCAGGAGGCTCCGACCTTACTTTCAGGAGCACACCATAATGGTTCTCACGGACCAACCAATAAAAGCAGTTCTCCACCGAGCAGATGCTTTCAGAAGAATCGCAAAATGGGCAATCGAGCTCACAGAGTTCGACATCAACTACCAGCCCAGGCCATCGATCAAAGCCCAGATTCTGATAGATTTTGTGCTAGAATGCACCATTCCAGTTGAAGCCGAGCTTGAATCGAGCGGGATCAGCACCAGAGCGAGGCCGAACTTCGACGAAGCCGAGCTGTCATAGTCGAACCTCCCCAAAGAGAGCGTCAACCTCCCTGAAGGTTCCTGGGCTCTGCACGTGGATGGTTCGTCCAACTCCGTTGGAGCTGGTGCGGGGCTGGTCTTGGTCAGCTCCGAAGGAGTCATCGTCGAGTACGCGTTGCATCTCGAGTTCTCTGCGACCAATAATAGGGCCGAGTATGAAGCGCTGATCGCCGGATTAAAGATAGCAAGAAAATTAAAAATAGATCGACTTCAAGTCTACAGCAATTTTCAGCTGGTGGTTGGTCAAGTTGGCGGCGGCTACGAGGCACGGGAGGAAAGCATTGTGAGGTACCTCAAAAAAGTGAAGAATTTGATCCTGGTCTTCGATAGTTTCGGCATTCAGCACATCCCGAGGGAGGAAAATGCAAGAGCCGATCTTCTCTCCAAGTTGGCCGCTTCAATGCCGGTCGAACTATCCAAAGAGGTATTTTTGAAAACTTTGAAGTGCTTGACCACAGAGAAATCTCAGGCCATCCTGCAGATGAAATTTGAGCTCAGCTGGATCGACCCATTGATCGCCTACCTTCAAGAGGGGGTCCTTCCCTGCGATCGAACGAAAGCTCGGAAGCTCGGGAATCAGGCCTTCCGCTACATCTTATACGAAGGCAGGTTGTATAAGAGGTCGTACTCCCTCTAGTTGCTAAGATGTCTCCGACCTTCAGAGGCCGACCTCGTGCTATGGGATGTGCACGAAAAACTCTGTGAAAGTCACGTAGGAGCTAGGTCCCTATCGCAAAAACTACTCCGATAGGGGTACTATTGGCCGACTTTATTTCGCGATTTCATGGAATATGTAAAGAGGTGCGACCGCTGTCAGAAGAACGCCAGCGTGCAGAGGCAGCCGGCATCCGAACTCACTCCGCTCAGCTCATCCTGGCCGATTGTGTAGTGGAGAATGGATATACTCGGCCCCTTTCTAACGGCGTCTGTGCAGCGAAAGTTCCTCCTAGTCGCGATCGACTACTTCACCAAGTGGGTCGAAGTCGAATCACTCACGAAGATTACCGAGGCCAAGGTGTAGAACTTCGTCTGAAAGTTACTAGTCTACCAGTTCGGCCTGCCTCGAACCCTCATAATCGACAATAGACGATAGTTTGTCGGAACGAGGTTCGTTGAGTTCTGCGAAGGACTAAATATCTTCCACCGCTTCACATCGGTGGCTCACCCGCAAGCCAATGAAAAAGCTGAGATAACCAACCGAACCCTATTGCAAGAAATCAAAGCGAGACTCGATAGGGCAAAAAGGGCTTGGGTGGACGAACTCTACCATGTCCTCTGAGCATACCGAACTATCCAGAGGGTGCCAACCGGAGAAACACCCTTCGCCTTGGCCTTCGGTACTGAGGCAGTTATCCCGGTCGAGCTTAAGCTCCCATCTGCACGAGTCGTTGGCTTCAACGAGCGGCACAACCCCTAGGACCTTAGAGTCAACCTCGACCTTCTGGAAGAAAAGAGGGAGGAAGCCCGCGTCCGGATGGCAGCCTACAAACAGAAGGTGGCTCGGTACTACAACTCCAGGGTTAAAAACAAGACGTTCAGAGCGGGGGACTTAGTGCTGCGGCGAGCCGCTGTCGCTCAGCCTCAGAATCAAGGAAAACTCGCCCCAAACTGGAAAGGCCCGTATGAGGTGATGGAGGTCATCCGACTTGGAACTTATCGTCTGAAGGAATTCGAAGGGATAGTGCTTCTCCGACCGTAGAACTCAGAAAATCTAAGGATGTATTATCAGTAGACTTCCTTTAAAAACTTCTTTGCTCTGCATTATTGATTTCTGGCACAAGGATTACGTGATGGCAGGAAAGAAATGAGCAAAAGTAGCCAGTAAAGAATGGGAGGAGAACCTCATCCTAACGCGAGCAGGTCAAAGATCTCTAAACCTCGGCTGCAGGAGACAAGATCTCTCCTGGGTCAACATCGGCCGCGGGAAATAAGATCTTTCCAAAGTTGAAGGTCTCGTTCACCTTAGACGAGATGGGGGGAGAGGCTCGGACGATGGTCCGCATGTGCCCCCACAGCCCGTTAGAAATAGGAGGACCTCATCCTAATGTGAGCAAAGTCGAAGATCTTGTTCACCTTAGACGAAACGGAGGGAGACGGACGATGGTCCGAATGTGTCCCCACAGTCCGTTAGAAACAGGAGGAGAACCTTATCCTAACGCGAGCAAAGTCGAAGGCCTCGTTCGCAAAGGACGAGATGGGGGGAGAGGCACGGACGATGGTCCGCATGTGCCCCCACAGCCCGTTACAAATAGGAAGAGGACCTCATCCTAATGCGACCAAAGTCGAAGGCCTCGTTCACCTTAGACGAGATGGGAGGAGAGGCACGGACGATGGTCCGTATGTGCCCCCATAGCCCATTAGAAACAGGAGGAGAACCTCGTCCTAACGCGAGCAAAATCGAAGACCTCGTTCACAAAAGATGAGATGGGGGGAGAGGCGCGGACGATGGTCCGTATGTGCCCAACAGCCCGTTAAGAACAGGAGGAGGGTCTCGTCCTAACGCGAGCAAAATCGAAGGCCTCGTTCATCTTAGACGAGATAGGGGGAGATGGACGATGGTCCGAATGTGCCCCCACAATCCGTTAGGAATAGGAGGAGGACCTCGTCCTAACGCGAGCAAAGTCTAAGGCCTCGTTCACAAAGAATGAGATGGGGGGAGAGGCGCGGATGACGGTCCATATGTGCCCCCACAGTCCGTTAGGAATAGGAGGAGGACCTCATCCTAACATGAGTAAAGTCGAAGGCCTCGTTCACCTTAGACGAGATGGGAGGAGATGGACGACGGTCCGAATGTGCCCCCATAGCCCGTTAGGAATAAGAGGAGAATCTCGTCCTTACGCGAGCAAAGTCGAAGTTAGGAATAGGAGGAGAACCTCATCCTAATGCGAGCGACCGTGTCAACCTCGGCTGGAGAGCTTCAACTTCCACTTCGGCAAGAGATAAGATCGGAGACAACCTTATCCTGAGATTAGATCTCTCTCAAGCGACCGTATCAACCTCGGCTGGAGAGCTTCAAATTCGACCTCGGCTGTAGGAGACAACATCGCCCCGAGGAGCTCAACCTCCGACTTTGATCGCAGCGGACGAGACCTCCCTCAATCTCGATTAGAGATAGGATCTCTTCCGAGCGACCATGTCAACCTCGACTGGAGAGCTTTAACTTTGACCTCGGCTAGAGATAGGATCTCTCCTGAGCGATCGTGTTAACCTCGGCTGGAGAGTTCAACTTCTACTTTGTCAAGAGATAAGATCAGAGACAACCTCATTCTGAGATCAGATCTCTCTCGAGTGACTGTGTCAACCTCGGTTGGAGAGCTTCAAATTCAACCTTGGCTGTAGGAGACAACGTCGCCCCGAGGAGCTCAACCTCCAACTTCGATCGCAGCGGACGAGACCTCCCTCAACCTCAACTGGAGAGCTTCAACTTCGACCTCGGCTAGAGATAGGATCTCTTCCGAGCGACCATGTCAACCTCGACTGGAGAGCTTCAACTTCCACTTCGGTAAGAGATAAGATCGGAGACAACCTCATTCTAAGATCAGATCTCTTCTGAGTGCCTGCATCGACCTCGGCTGTAGGAGACAATGTCGCCTTGAGGAGCTCAACCTCCAACTTCAATCGCAGCGGACGAAGCCTCCCTCGACCTCGGTTGGAGATTGGATCTTCCCCGGGCTTCAACTTCGATATCAACTTTAGCTGAAGATGAGATCTTCCTCGAGCTTCGACCTGAATCAGCATGGGGCTCAGAGGAAGACTTCGACAGTCGTCTTTCCTCCACTCTCTTTCTTCGATTTTTGAACTCGAAAGTGGGGGGACTAGTGTTAGGGATAAACCCTGCTCCTACCGAAGTCTAGTTCGATATTCAGCCTAATGCAACCAATAGTCGTGGAAGAGCTTTTGCAAATGGGCTTTAGCCGAACCCCCAGCAGTCGAGCTTCTTCGAACCCGTTCGATCGGTCGAACTACTTAGCGGCCGAGCTCCTTCTGACTCTCCAGCCGCTAAGCTCCTTCGGACTTCCAGCATCAGGATCGAACCCCTTCGGTCGGCCGAGCTACTTAGCGGCCGAGCTCCTTGGACTCCCAGCAGCCGGACTCTAGCCGAACTCCCTCCAAGCTTCCTCTCCGATCGAATTTCTTCAAGAGCTGGGCTCATCCTAGACATCCTTCGGACGGACTTCTTCAGGAGTCGGACTCCTCCCTGACACCTCCTTCGACCGATCGAGCTCCTATCAAACCTCTAGTGGCTAAGCCTTAGCTGCGTACCTCCAACCAGACGCCTACAAGAGCCGAACTCTTTCTAAGCTTCCTCTTCGAAAGTCCGAACTCCTCCAAAATGGGCACACGACGAAGGCCTTCAATCCTTCATTCGACTGGCTCTGCAGCCATTACCATCAATCTGCTGTAAGCAATAGCGATCCGCTATCAGACGGCGATGGCTATCACCATCGATCCACCGCAGACGGCATCTTTTCGTGAGACTAACTCCGCCGAATCTCGAGCGGCCCGTCAGCACGCAGCTGCAGCTGTCACCATCAAGTTCTGCTATAAAAAGGAACCCTCCAGATACGCTAATCTCGAAACTCTGATCTCTAAGCTCTCCTCTTCTTCTCCAAGCTTTGAAAATCATTTTCGAGCACTCCATTCCTGTTGGCCAGGGCTGATTTGATCGTCGGAGGGTTCTGTCGGAGCCACCCCTCCACCAGCTTCGGTCGGAACTTTATTTTGTAGGTCTTCGATGGTGATTTCATCGACCTTCACTCCAGCGGATTCCGACGACGATCAGATTCTGCGTCAATAATTATTATTATTTTTTAAGTTTGTGTTGATAATTTGATAAAATAGTCTAAAAAATGGTAATATAATTTATTGAATATTTGATTTCTATTCAAAATCCAACCAACCATCCAGACCTTTTTTTGAGTCCGATATTGAGTGGGGTATAAAGTTCTAATTAAGTTTGGACTTGGATTTGGATCTAGCATGTATAGTTTAGCTTTTGATATTATATAGTCAAGCCTAACCTGCTAACACCCCTGGCTAGTGATAAAGTTATAAAATTAAAAACACATCATGAACTAGACGGGTTTGAGGATCGTTTCACCGTTGGTGAAGGCTTATGAGATGTGCTAGAGGATGATGATAATATTAATGAAGGATGATATGCCAACAACATTATTACTGTTGATATGCTAAAAAAGCTCGCAACAATAGTCAAGTTAGTCATCATAAGAATCATAGACGTAAAGAAAGTCTTTGGATTAGCAATGATGTGCTAAAAGTTATGTACATGAGTTGAAAGAGAAGAAGAAAGAAAAGTAGAAGAAAAAGAAGAAAAGAAGAGAGAATGAATACCTCTAACAACAATGGCTTGGAGAGGTAGGGGAAGGAATTTTTTTTTCTCTTCAATTAGGTATGAATGACGGTATGTTAGAAATTTATGATAGTCGCATGAGCCTTCTGCTGAATTCCGGTTACCAATTTGCCGAAATTGTTTAGGCCTTTCTATTAGAAGGGGTCTAATGTAACTAATCAAACTTGAGGGGGTGAATGTAGTTCTCGCGACATGGACCAGATGGTACGGGAGAAGAATCTTATCGCGGGGGGCAGAAACCAACCGCAGCGGCGAAGCTCTCTCTGGACCACTCCCGCCTCCCCTTCTCCTCCTACCTTCTCGTCTCGACCAAATCCAATCTTCGTCGTTCATACATGGCGATAACCTCCAGCTTCTACCCCACAATCTCCACATCCTCTCCGAGGCGCCCCGCTCCTTTCCCCAATTCTCGCTGCACTTTTGCCACTGTCGTCTCTTCCCAACTCTCAAAAGAAGCGACCAAAAGTACCCTCTCAATCCCTCCATCCCTCTCTTACATTCTGCATAACAAAATCTTTGGTTCTGTTCCTTCTAATTTGCTTCAAAATTTCTTGTCCTCCATCGTTAGTCGATGCCAAGGAAGTGGCATGACTTAAAAAGCAGCCATCTTTCGTCATAATCGAGTCTCAAAATCATGAATTTATTTTCAGTATGTGTTCTTTTTACACTATTCTTGATTTTTATTTGCAGGTGTCGAATTTCAAGGTCGTGTTGGTTTTTTAGGTCTCGGAATTATGGGAACACCCATGGCACTGAACCTCATAAAAGCTGGGTAATTGTACTACTACAACTACTACTGTTGTTGTTGTTATTTCTTTCTTACATGATTTAAAGAAACTGGCTTGTGGTTCTTGTTCTGTTTGGATGTTGGATTCGTTGAATGCATTGCTTGATTCCAATTGATAGTCATGTCGTTTTTCCTCAAATTAAATTAAAAGAAGGTGTTTCCTTAAAAATTTCGGGCATATCAAATAAGATTTTCGAAGCATGATGGAGGTACCTTTTGAAATAATGGCACTCGCTGCTGATTTTAGGTTGGGGTTCTGGCGTGTTGTTAAACTGCAGAATCTATTATTCCGCAAAAGATTTCATTTTGTTATTAATGAACATTTTGGGTATTTCATGAAAGGGTAATATGGTACTTGAGGAACACAACGATGCGTAAGCTGATGGCATTAAGCTGCCCAACTGTTTTAGTCTATTTTTTGTTGTCGTGTCTTCTTTATCTTTAAGCTTCATGCACTGGTGATCGGAGTGCTATATTTGGAGAATGTTCCGTTTATAGGATATTCGGATGAGGAGCCAATGCTTTCTTGCACTACCGTACATTTCACAGAATCCATCAGATTAATGCTACTGTATATTGGTTTATGATATCGTACATCTTAAATATTCAGTTAAAAGTGGTTTTTTTTGTGACGCTTTATAGGATAATTTTATGGTCCTCAAAAGATCGTGCCCATTTGAGAAACAATCATTGTTTTTGTTTTCAGTTTATATCTGCATTGCTTGAGGTAACCAAGAATACCCATTTACCAATCTTCAAGTGAATGGCTATATTCTGAAATCCAAATTTTGTTGTATCTTGGCCGCTTGTTTTGAGGCTAACTTCTTGCCATCCCTTTTGTAGATGTGATATTACTGTCTGGAATAGAACAAAGAGCAAGTGTGATCACCTCATCAACCTTGGTGCAAAGTATGTTATATCAATAACAAACAACATACAAGCTTGAAGTTTACTTTTCTTTGGATTATTTTGTCTGTCCTTGTTATCTATGTATCAATTTCCTTTGTCTTTGTTCTGCATACCTATGAAATGCACTCCTCTTTATTATAACTGGAACATCCAAAATCGTAACATCTTGTTGGTTTTTTTCGTTGAAATTTTTGAGATGATTATTCAATGTGAGACACATCTTTTTGTAGTTAGAGCATAAAAAAGGTATTTTATCGGCTGAAGTTTTCTTTTAGACTTCAACCAGAACTACTTGAAGAGATTCACATGCTTCACCTGCAGGTATGAATCATCACCAGCGGAAGTTGCATCATCATGCAATGTGACATTTGCAATGCTTGCTGACCCTGAAAGTGCAGTATGTATACCATGGTTTAATTTGTTCGGTTATGCAATCGTATTTCCTGTAATTTTGTTATAGCTGATATTTCCATGCATAGATTGATGTTGCATGTGGTACACATGGAGCTGCTAAAGGAATGGGTCCAGGAAAAGGGTATCATTGCTTTTCTTTCTCTGATACATTTGAAATCAGCATTTAGAAGCAGTTCTTCTTGCTCTCATCATTTTTTTAAAAATATGATATGGTTCAATCTGAAGAAGGATACAATAATTTCCTTTTGTGATCTTGATCAGCTCTGTTTTAGGTCCGGTCTAGGTATGGTCACCACGATGATCCATTTGTGTTCTTACTGATTATGTCTTATTGTTGCAAATTGCCCTTTAAGAAGTACAATTCCTACAAAAGAACAACTAGTCTGTAACACACTGTATCATGTTTGAAAGTACTTACGCCCTTTGGCACAAGGGATGCTGTCTACAAGGGAAATATACACCCTCTGGCATGCTACATGCTGCTTACAACTATGAGTATGAGGCTTGAAATTTAATACTAGAAGGGAACAGGTCAAATAAAGACTGGGAAAGTTCTATCAGAGCCTTGTAGAAATTTATCAAACCATTGCAGCCTATAGACCATTGGCATTTGCTACTTTTTCTTCCATCTATAACATTGTCTTTGACCTTTCTTCTGATTTAATGGTGGTGGTTGCTGTCTGTTGGCTTGTTCAAACTGAAGTAGCTGCAGCATTACTTTGCTAATTGTAATATTAAATTAATGTTGCAGTTATTTGCTTCTCTATTGAAAGATTTTACTGGTGCATGCATTCTATGTTGACAAATCATGCACGTTGTTTCCTCAATAATAAGTCATAAGTTGAAGTATATAATTGAGTTTTATATATATGATCTCGCTTCACTTTGTATAGATAATCACAGATATGTTGATGTATCGACTGTCGATGGTGCCACCGCTAAATTGATAAACAAACATATTAAAGATTCAGGGGCACTTTTTCTAGAGGTCAGATATTTTGGTTTTTATTTCCTATTTGGAAACTATTATTTGCAATGTATTCTCAGTGTCCCATGTCATGGTACTTGTGTATCTGTGTTCTTCAATTTTATAGCAAACTATAGTGCTTTTTTAATAGGCTCCAGTTTCAGGCTCCAAAAAGCCTGCAGAAGATGGGCAGCTGATTTTTCTTGCTGCAGGTAAATTTATTTTTCAGATGTTGACGGTCATTTGAATTTGTCTGAACTGGTTTTTCAGTTATTCTGAATTTTGATCGCCCTTTAAAGTAGCATCAGATCATAAAATATGGTTTTCTTTTCTGGTTCTGATTTTATATGTCTTACTGCTTTAGTCTGGTTTCCTGTTACTTTGTTAACCAGATGTATTTTTCTTGTTACTTCTAGTTGGATTTTACTTGTTACAGGGTGAATTCCATGGTGGGCGTATAATACAGTTGTTAATCTGCAGGTGATGCATCTTTATATGAAACAGTGGCACCACTCTTAGATGTCATGGGGAAGGTTGATTCCTCTCATCTGCTTCTCAATGTTATTTAAGAACATGCCTGACTTTGTGCTTATAGATCCTTTTCTACCCATTGTGATATTTGTCAATGTAATCTGCAGTCAAGATTCTATCTTGGGGAGGTTGGAAATGGTGCAGCTATGAAACTCGTTGTGAACATGATCATGGGAAGGTCATGATTATTCATATATGGTCATGTACACCTATTAAATGAACTGTTCCAAATATGTCTTGTATTCATTTTGTTGTTTCTCTACTCTTGCAGTATGATGGCTTCCTTTTCGGAAGGTTTGCTTCTCGGTGAGCAAGTCGGACTGGACCCCAATGTTCTTGTTGAGGTAGTGTGAAATTGAGTGCGGAAAACGGCCGCATCATTTTTCAGACAGTTTTCCCAATTCATCACCTGGTGGGATTTGTTGTGAAGTTCATATATTGTATATTGCAGGTGATATCACAGGGTGCTATTAGCGCACCCATGTATTCAGTCAAAGGACCTTCCATGGTTAAAGCCTCCTATCCAACTGCATTTCCTTTGAAGCATCAACAGAAGGTTTGTAATCTTTCTGGATGCCTCCGAATGAGGGAAACATGAAGAGGACATGATCCACTATGTGATCTGAAAGTCTTCTTTTTATGGCAGGATTTAAGGCTTGCTTTGGGCCTAGCTGAATCAGTTTCTCAACCAATTCCAATTGCAGCCGCTGCTAATGAGTTGTATAAAGCAGCCAAGTTTCATGGCCTTGGTGATCAGGACTTCTCGGCAGTTATCGAGGCATTAAGAGGGAAATTGCAGCATCCAGAACATTGAGAAAATTACAACATTCTTTGAACTGAATTCACGGTATTGCTGGCTTATTCGGATGGTATTTGGATAACTCTGTGGCAAGGAAATTTTTGCCTGGGTTTCCTCAAGATTTGCCTTGTGGTTTCTTGTTTCCATTACAAGTTATAACTTACATTGTTTTCTGAAAATGTGTCTTCCCCAAGGAACAAGCGTTGTGCTTCTTAGAACCACAACTCAATGATGTTCAACTTACGGTCACTTTTGGCCCGATACTTGAGCCCCTTTTATGCGAATATCTACATTCCACCGAATCTAAATTCTCTAGTGTTACCGATATTTTTCTCATCAACCATACATTATCAGATATATATTAATTAAGAAGCAAGTGATGCTGTTAATATGATAAAATTTTATGTGCTCTTCCGAAACAGGTCGAGACATGACCAACAGTTACTGACTTCTTCTGAGTGCAGACGCTAATTTCAGTTGTTGAATGCAACCGTATTATCAAGCTTGGACGGCAAAGCTCTTAGCAGAACAAGAGCAGTAAATCATTCCTTTTTAAGCAGTGCTTCAAGGCTTTTCATTATTTATAAGGAGGACGTCATCTTGAAGGGGCAATTTTCTTGGTTGTAGGCAATCATCAAGGGAGTTGAATTGAAAGTCCTCGTTATTGTGACTTGTATCATCCGGCTCGTCCTGTGAGATGACGGCCAAAGTTTTTAGTTCCCTCCCCTTTTCCAGAAGAACAAAATTTTCCTTTTTTTTCGATATCAACCTCTTTCTTTAAAGAATATCGAACGCTAAAATGGATGCCTGTAAAAGATGGTACTCTCAGTTTCATCATGCATTCTTGGTTCCCTTCCAGCTTTCCAGCTTTCTTTTTTTTGACCGAGGTATATCAAGGCGTTGTCTCATCTAGGCCTCAACCACCCACCGAAAACGTCGAGGGATTCTCCTTCAAGTTTGGAAAAGCATTCCAATATCCCTATGGTCAAAAATCTATCTTTTTTGAGGTGGAATCTAGCTAACGATTTGGATAACCCATGGAATCGATGGACACCCAACTAAAACACCTTCTACTTGGTTGAGTTATCGTGACATATAACGAATTGGACACGTTTGATTGATCCTGATGGCTTTTGATATTTGGCAACATTTCCCTCTCTTCGTCAATGGCATGAGCCTTGGCCTTGCATCATATGCGACGTAGATAATCGCAGGGTGGAAGCATGAGCCGCGAGTCATGAAAAGCTGCCAGCCTTTGGACATGGACTGAAGCTAGACCGTCAGGTGCTGCTTAATTTGTCCTGGCATGATCTATGAATTCTATGCGTGCGCTCGGTCCAAGAGAGAGGCAGGCACTAAGACTTGATTCGAAAAAGAAAGGCTAAATTGACATATAGCATCCACCTAACTAATCGCCCTCGATGGTGTTGGATGGTTGGGATCCTATTCGGATGTAATTAGTTGTCTGCACTGCCACCAGCTTAAATAACAATATACCCGATCAGTCGATGAGATGTTTATGTTGGAATTACATGCTGGCTTGACGGATGTATTCTTTGTATAAATCTTGTACCCAGTGTTGAACATAAGCAGTGTGTTAGTTGTTTGGTGCCTTTAAAGGGAAACCGATGATTTAATTTTTCTATTTTCAGAATCAATACATTGTTTTTTGAGAAAAATGTAAAAAATATTATATTATATTATATATATATATATATATATATATAGAGAGAGAGAGAGAGAGAGAGAGAGAGAGCAAGAGCTGAATTTGGCTACATTCAAGTAAATTTCTATTTAGATCAATAAGGATCTGAATCAAGTAGTTTGATAGAATATACTATCTTTAAATTACTTACATTATAAAAATTATTTAATCTATAAACTTGTAGCTTGATGCATATCTCTATATCAAATAATTTTTTTATATATAAGCAATTTATAGATAATAAATCATATCCACCTACTCAGATCATCACTCTATTACTTACTCGATCAAATTCAACTCAATATATAATCATCCTCCATGACCCATCGTCGTCGAGGCATCTTTGGAGGACCATCCCGAAGGACATATTTGGCGGCGAGTTGGCGGGCTTGGAAGACACGATCATCTTTGGTGAAACAGTCAAGGAAACTTCTACCTTCAAAGAAGAAGCCACCGGTAAATTCTATGACCATTACCTCCGCAGGTCAAGTCAGCGACTCTTCCATAATCTACCATATTCTACTTGCAACTTGATGAGCCACGTGTCCGGCGTGACGGCAGTGAACCGCCTGTGGAGTTTGTGCAGACTAATAATTTCAAACCTAATGTCAAGCGGAAACCATGTTTGCTTTTTGTGGAGGGTAGATGTAGGTAACCTTCTTGAATTGATCGGCGACGGCGACCAATATGGTGTACGTATGGAAGCAGATCTAGGTTGATTGTGTTGCACCTGCTAAGAACTTGCTGATGGATGAGCTTGGAATCCCCTTAAGGTATTGACTTCTGCTTCTAATTTCCACCGTAAAGCCCTCGACGAGAGCCTCGTACTCGTTGGTCGTTGGTGTTCAAAAAGTCTAGATGGAACACTTGGATGACGGAGACTCCTTGAGACATGGGGACAATGCTAATTCCACTCCTTGCTTTGTTTTGGTGATGATTGCCTTCTTTTCAAGAACAAGATCGATTTGCTTGTCCGGAAACTTGTTGTGAATGACCTCCACGTCTAAGAGTTAGAATGTTGCAAGATGGTTGGTAATTACTTGCCCCTTGATCACCTAGGAATATGTATGTCCAATTTTGCTAGCAGGATTTGTCATGTGGCAACCTTGCGAGATAGAAATAGTTTATTAAAGACATGCTCGACCAAGTCCATCTAATGCACATTTTTCCGCATGCTGAGAGCCAACCGTATCTCTCGACTCCTTAGCATGTTGTGGAGGATAAATCTTCATAATCACCCTGGCGTTATATGGATTTATTTTGATACCCCTCTCGCTTACTTTGGAACCTAATTGTAATTATGATTTTCAATATAATTGTTATTGTTTCACCTAACCTACCAATAATTCAAATAAGTTGCCGTCACCTTGGGTAGACGAAGGAAAATAACTGGCTGGAAATCCGTACAAAAATCTCACGCGCCATTCTATTTTCCCCAGAAGGTCATTTTGGTCATCGCCCATGGGACGGTGGTTGCATCTTTCGCGCGAAAGAACGATGCACGCGCATCCACCGTTGGATTGACCGATGGTTACTTCGAGATCTGTGCAGACGATGATTAGGTGAGTCCGGACTGCTTTGATGGTTGTGCGGAGCGCCATCCAACGGTCGATGTCGCGAAAGGAGATCGATCATTTTCTCGCTCGTTGGATGCAACCCGAACCCCCATGACGCTACACGTTTATAAAGCAGGTTATGGAGAGAGAGCGAGTAGGGGTGAGATTGAAATATAATACGAAGCAGCGCTAGCCTCGAGACGCTCCCATCGCTCTCGTTGCAGTTACCTCACTGGTTCCCGCCATTTTCCTTTCCCGGGGCCACCTCACCCCCTCACAACGTCCCCCAGGCCATCGGTCTACTTAAACCCCCACGTTCGTCTCCGTCTCCTGTCTCTCGTGTCCACCTCTCCTCGTTGGGATAGAAATAGATAGATGGAAGGAGGAGGAAGAGGAGAGATTCGACTCGACGGCGAGGAGGAGGAGGAGGAGGAGGAGGAGGGGGAAGAGAATGTGGAGATAAAGGAGGAGATGATAGAGGAGATGATGCGGTGGCTGGAGAGTGTGATCAACTCTCCGACGACTTCCGATTACTGCCAGAGGACGCCGTTCGTGACCATTAACGGCAACGAGGAGACCTGTGGACCCTCGTTCTCCGACTCGGCCTCCACCGTGATGGCCAGCGTCGACACCCGAGGGGTCGGCGGTGTGGACTACTTCGTGGGGTGGCCGAGCGATCCAGCGGACGTCGGGGCCGCCACGGTGGGACTTTGGGATGCGGGGTCGATGTTGCTGGAGACGGCGATCACGGCGGCGCCGGGCGGGGCTGCGGTCAAGGAGGAGGAGGGGCTCGCACGTGTGGTGGGTGGGGCCGGGTTTGAGCTGGAACTGGAGGAGGAGGGGGAGAATCTTTTTGTGGAAAAAATTGGAGAGAGATAAGCGTGGAGTAGGTGAGGGGATTTGTCTCCTTCTGCGTTTTCTTTTTTTCCTTGAAAGATTTCCGCGTTTTATAAATTTTACTCTTTTTTTTTATTATTTTTAAGGGCATTCTATATTATTTTGGAAGGAGATTCTTTCAACGTTATTAGATGTCTTACTGGTTTTATATCTGCAGTTATCCTTGGAAATCGAATTGCTGGGGAATGAGATCATCATTTCAACCTTTTAAAGTGAAACAGATCTATAAAGAAGCTGGTAGGACAGGAGATTGGTTGACGGCATATATAGCCGGTCATGCAGGACCTGTTGCGTTGGATGACCGGTGCCACATATTGTATTTTTATATATTCACGAATGTATTTATTCTAAAATAATTTAATGAACGTGGTTTGTCCTAAAAAAATGGAAAGAGTTTTTAGCTGTCTTAATTTATTTTCATGATAAACTGCAATTACTAAACTAATCTTGGGAGAGTCTGAAAATAAAATATTTTAACATCTGTAAATTTGTCCTCTTTTGTCAGGAGGTATGCGAGTAAGTCATCTTACAATTGTTAATCAGCCGATTATTCTCTCTTTAAAGTAACATAAGATATCTGCTGAATTAATTTTTTCTATACGGCAAATCTTCCAACATAGCATGGCATCTAATTTAGCCGCCATAGATTAAGTAGTATCAACTGCTCGCATCCCTGATGGTAAACTAGATCCACAAAAATCATCTTCATTTTGAAATACTATCGACAAAGTTCACTTGGAACTACTTTTCCTTGCGCATCCTCTCTCTAAAACATTGGTTAGTTTAGGTGTACCGTCATGTCTAACGATACAGTAATCAGACGGCTCTCCTTCGAGCGAGATCTTGTGCCTGTCTTAAGCTTGGGGCTAGGAGAGAGTCAAGGTCAATGTATATATTGATTTAAAGCAAGGCACTAATTGGGAATCTGCGAGCGAGTCTGCCGTGACGGCCGCGGCGCCTTTTAAAGTAAACGACCTCACGAGCCTTCGGTGCCGTACGGTTTGAGAGATGCGAAGACCGAGAAAATGTCCGGTCTTTTGACGCGATCGTGCCACATCAGTCATGTTATTCCAAACTTCATCGATCTTTTCTTTTAAAAAAAATGGCCATATAGAAATGAGAATGCCAGCTTTCGTCCTTCTCCTTCTTTCTAATTTTTCTATTTCCATCCGTCTCTCTTCTCTTCCCCCCCAGTCCCTTACCCAGAAAAATAAAGGGCAAGAGAATATGAACTGACCGAACACAAGAATAATGAGGAGCGTAGGAGAGGTTTTGATAGAGACGACAATATGAGAGCTTTTTCTCTGCCTCCATCAGCTTCAAAAGGTCCGAAAGAAATAATAGATGGGTACCTAATCTCAAGACTAGCTGTTGTCATGGTAATTATGGGAATTCGATGCTCAAGATTTTGAAAGCAACGGCTGACATGCACTATAAAAGAATAATGACCAACATGGAAGAGAGAGAATTTGGATCTCATTGCTTTTTGAAAAAAATATTTATATGTGTCAATGTTTCATCACGTCTACTACTTGCTTGCGTGATCAGAGTGAATACGAGCGGTGGAGAACACCAACGCTCATCTTTCTCTCTCTCTTCTTCCTTTTCTTCTTCTTCTCCTCGGAGATTATTTGATTGAAAATAATCTATCATAAAAAAATAATTTTCATGCCAAATTTTTATATTTGATATGAAAAGTGAAAAAAAAATGATAAAAAAATGATACGTCCGATGCTTATTTTTTGAAGATAAAAAATAAAATAAATATCATAAGAGATTGATATTTGATAAATTTTCGAATGATGGTAATACATATTTGATAAAAATATTTCAATAAAGCTACATATATAATCATTGACTTTATTCTAATGTCCTTCAAAATTTATTTAATAAATAATTTTTATAAAAAAATTAAGATGAAGATGGTATTATATAAATAATTATATGATTATAATCATCATATAAAAACTAATTAAAAATGACAATACTATTTTAGTATTAAAAAATTATTTTATATTAAAGAATATATTTATAAATTTTATCATATTTTCATATAAGATTATTTTCAACCAAATATAATAATTCTTTTCTGATATTATTTTTTGAAATAATTTTTTCAGCAATCAAACATAGTAAAAATTATTTTTTTTTTTTATTTTTTAAAATAAATAATTTTTTAAAAATATTAGATTATCTCATAGTCTAATATATCTCAATCAAACGGATCCTTAAAGTATGTGTAGTTCTTTAAAGCGGAGGCGAAGGCCTGTACCCTCTCTCTCTTTCCATCCCACTCAAAGTATGCATAGTTTTCTTCTTTTTTTTTTTAAATTTTGGATAATGAAGAATGTGTAGTTCTTTTAGAACTCATTTGATTTATAGGAAAATTTTTTTTCTAAGAAATAATTTCACAGGAAGTTATTTCTTGAAAAGTTATTTTCTAAGAAAATAATTTTGGTATGTTTAGTTGACCATGAAAAAGTAACTTATCGAAGAGTGGTTTATATTTGGTTAAGCATCCATTTTTCTAGAAAAACTATATAAAATATCTATTATACCCTTAATAGATATAAGACCAGATATTTTTGCTCCTAAACTTTATATAAATAATAATATTATATTCATAGTCATATAAAAATAATATTAATATATTATAATATAATATTAGATCATAATAATTTATTATATTAATATAATACTAATATATATTATCTTATGTTAATATAATATTAATATTTTAATATAATAAATTTATTAATATCTTAAAAATATAATATTATATTAATACAAATATAGATATATTAATATAAATACTATATTAATATTAATAAAAATATTATATTAGTATGAATATTAAAATATAATAAATATTTAAATATAAATATTATGATAATATTAATATTATAGTATGTTATTGTTATTCAATATTTCATCATAACTATTCATTATATTTTACAAAATCTTGATCATAAATTTTAAAAAGATATTTTGAAGAAAAAAAAAGTACCATCATTTTTCATCGCATAAGAAGTATCAGAACCCATCTTCTCCATGAATTTTTATTTTTGATAAAATATGAAAAATAATTTTTTATGAAAAATTTTTTTTTTTTATTTTTTTAAAAAAATTTCAATCAAATAAGAGATTTTTTTTTTTGTTTTTCAGAAATTATCTCTTCGCACGAGTCCTTGGAGGTGAAGGCCTGTTATGTCCCCAGTAGACTGACATCTGGAAACAAGTCTAGCTCCTCTAGGTCCCGGTCTGAAGTCCGCGTACTATTGGAAAGGTGTGTCTAATAAGGAGTCCAAGCCTTCCGTCCTTATCGCAGATGGCACTCTCGCGTGATCTGGCAGACTATTTTGAGAATATGTTTGGCAGCCACTACTTAGTTGGGGAGAGTCTCATTCTCCTAATCCCCAAAATCTAATTCTTTTACATTCAGTATTCAAATCTTATTTGCTCAGATTTATTTAAAATAATATTTTTTTAAAAAATATATATTTATTTAATTATTTTTTTAAAAAAAAATACTTTAAATGATCGTCCGAGTATTTATTTCCAGTATGATTATTCAAATTCTCATTCCAATCCAATTTAACTCCGACCCTGATTCCAGCCGCCGCGAACCCAACACCCCCTAAGTACACAATTGACAACGTGCTGGGTGATCATATTCTCCGGATTAGACACTCCCAATGACAACCTTTTTCTCACCCGTAATCCGCCTCTTGAGTACCGTAATCTCTCCACCTCGATGGAGCTAAAGGATCGACCTTAATGGCCGTCAATATGGAACAAAACGGACTAACGATAACACCGCGGTGGAAGCTAAGAATTCGCGGTGAAATAGACTTTCGAGGGCACCCATTGAAGAGGGTGTCTCTGATTGCCAACTTCCCCCCCTGCTTTGAGAAAAGAACAAATAAAATAAACAAAAATGCATTGCCGATGGTGGTAGAATTTGTTTCAAGAGAGTGCGAACACACCCCGCTAGACCTTTCATCAGCGTCAAAGTCATGCTCACCGTCTGGCGTCCGGCAAGCATAATCAGCGAGCTGGTTGCTGCAACATGATGATGAAAAGAAGCACTACATCCACGGACGGTGGCCATCCACGGTGATGAGCTTTTCTAAACACGGCCTCACGGGGTTGCAGTTACCTCTCCTAAAAGCTGCTGTTGAAGCTCCATAATTAATAATATTAGAATTGAGGAGGAAAAAAAAGAAAAAGAAAAAGAAACCCGTCCCAACATTGTGATTCAAAAACCTGCACATTTTATGTCCCTGCCATAAGTTTCTACTTCTGTTCTTCCGCAAGCTAAGGGAAGAAACAAATAGACGTTCATGCATGCATTGAGTTGGGATTTGCAACAGGCAGCTGACTCCGTTTTTCTTCTCTCTTTTTCCTCTTTTTTTTGCTTTTGGAAGTCCTTCCCGCCCGTTCATCCTTCAGATGCCAGAAGAACCTGCAATTTAATACTACATATTTGATCCTACCAATTACCCTCTTGCTGCTAGGATCCCACAGCAGGCCGTGCAACTCCTTTAGCCTTGGCTGCCGCTTGTGCTGCTGCAGCAGCAGCTGCTGCAGCCGCAGCCGCAGCAGATGCAGCAGATGGAGGTGTCGTTGGCACAGAAGGGATGGTTGTCTGTGAGGCTGCCACAAACTGCTGCTGATGATGAGAGCTCACCTGAGCAAGCACATTCTTGATGTGTGCCCCACTCAGGGTCTCGTGCTCAAGAAGAGCATTGGCAAGGGCATGCAGCTCTTTATTGTGAGTCACCAGGATAGTTTTCGCATTATTATATGCCCTTTCCAGAAAGTCCTTCACCTCCCTTTCAATAAGCAGCCTCGTCTCGGTGCTCATGCTCTTTCCATTGTCATCATAGTCATGTGCAACGACACCAACCTGCTTGCTCATCCCGTATTTTGTAACCATGGCTCTTGCTAGATTTGTGGCTTGAATGAGATCTGAGGAAGCACCAGAGGTCACCTCATTCTCCCCAAATATTAGTTCTTCAGCTACCCGTCCACCCATGCAAATATCCAGCCTAGCAAGCATTTGCTTCCGAGAGATGCTGGTCTCATCCTTCTCTGGCAACTGGGCAACCATGCCAAGGGACATCCCCCGTGGCACAATTGTGGCTTTGTGGACTGGGAGGGCGCCATCTGTGTGTATAGCCACAAGAGCATGACCACCCTCATGGTAAGCTGTCAGCCTCCTTGATTCATCGGATATTACTGCTGATTTGCGTTCGCTGCCCATCATGATCTTGTCCTTGGCATGTTCTAGATCAGCCATGCTAACAGCTTTGGCCCCATCCATGGCAGCCTTAAGGGCAGCAATGTTGACCAGGTTTGCAAGGTCAGCACCTGAGAACCCAGGGGTTCCCCTTGCAATGATCATTAGATCTACATCATCTGCCTTCAAGACCTGCATCAAACCAAAGTAACATTGATACCAGCACTTTATAGACGCTATTTTCTCTTAAAGTTCTTTTATGGCTATTTTGATGACATGTTGCCGAGCACAAATGACAAATTGGATGCCTTAAAGCTTCTCACAATTGAGATACCAAAAAGTGGAAGATCTCAAATACATAATAAAGATGGAGTTTGTAAAGCATGGGATGTCCCTTTTTTAATTCTTTCAGGGGAAAGAGAAGGCTAAAGCCCACCAAGCATTGGATGTTTTCGAATTGCAGCAACCAATGAGACAGTCCAACAATGAAAAATAAAATATCTGCAAGGAACATCACCTTTGACATGTGGGATTCCATGATTTGCCTTCGGCCCTCTACGTCAGGATTAGGAACAACAATGTGACGATCAAAGCGTCCAGGTCTCACAAGGGCTTTGTCCAGTGATTCAGGGAAGTTAGTTGCAGCGATGACAATAATCCCCTCGTTCTGCTTAAAACCATCCAGCTCAACAAGCAATTGATTTAGGGTCATCTTCATGTACTGTTGGTCCTTCGGGTTGCGGCTCCCACCTATTGCATCAATCTCATCCATGAAAATGATGCAGGGGGATCGTTTCTTTGCTGCAGCAAAAAGATCCCTCACCCTCCTAGCTCCCACACCAACAAACATCTCCTCAAATTCACTTCCACTGCATGAAAAGAAAGGAACGCCAGCTTCTCCAGCAATAGCCCTTGCTAACATGGTCTTCCCTGTCCCAGGTGGGCCAACAAGCAATACACCTTTGGGGAGCTTGCCACCAAGGCGGGTGAAACGCTGGAACAACCAACATAATACAAATTTGAGAATCTAAGTGCACTTCAGGATTCTTTGCAAACAATGCATCACATATGAGTAGTAAATTGACTGATGCATCATAAAGCAAAAATGTCACACTGTAGAAGTGTAAAAGAGAACTAAAGATCCAAAAGCAGCAGTTGTAAGGCACTTGATAACAATTTCTTGATAATTGGTAGGCACTTGCTAACTAATACCACATAGAAAACACAAAGCAAAAGCCAAACTAGGACTTGAATCAAGACAGACCCTGATTCTTTAAAGGAAGCAGCGGATGTTAAAGTGCATCAGTTTTACGGAAAATGGGTCGCACCCAATCAGGGTGTGGTATAGAATACAATGAAACTCTAATTATAGCTCTAGAGGTCCTATCCAATATATGCACCAATCTCAAAATCACAAATACTCCTAGAAAGTCAAATGGATTTATGGCACTGACCATTCATTGCATAAGATTACAGGGTCAATGACAAAAGAAAACTTTGCTTGTATTTAGCTGCAGGAGTTTAAGTGGCTGACATAGGATACCTTATTTCATTTCATTCCAATGGGCAAAAAACATGCTAGTCTAGTGGCATGTTGCATATGTTCTCATCTGTGTACCAATTTCTTGTAATAAATATGCCAGAAATGTTTTTCCTTTTCAAAAAGACAGATGAGATAACGAGAGAGTACTAAACTGAAAATAAGTAATCCAACTCCCTTCAACCCTATAATTCTCTCTGAAAGAGTGAATCTTCAAAATTCTTTGTTAGCAAATACCTTCGCATGAAGAATATAATAAATAAATGAAAGACTTGAATGCTGATCTGAAGAGTTGGATATTTTGATTCTTTTGAAATGAATTAGAGAACTTACGGAAAGCAGTCATCCTGTAGCCGTTTTACTTTTTTTAAACTATGAAACGAAAGAATTGCAGAATATATGGAATCTTGGTAACTGATTGTCCATTTTAAGCATTCTATGCCCTTCAACCACAGCAATCAAATGGACATATATCAAATCAACCAGATAAGGGATAACGCAAACAGGTAGATAATATTACATTGCACTGCTAAACCAGGTATACAGTTGATGCCAATGCTATGTCTAATCTTGGATAAAAAGCTACCTCACATCATATTCAGTTAGTCCTCAACAAGGGAATTTTATGTATCTTATTTAACTAAATATCAAACAAGACACTTTCAATAACATATGAATCCAAAGATAACTACGAAAAGAAGATTATTCCATCACTTTGTATATAATGAGTTTGCTTTTACCTTTGGATCACGAAGGTAATGAACAATTTCCTCTAGTTCAGCTTTAGCCTCATCAACGCCCTTTACATCATTAAATTTTGTACTAGAATCCATGCTCGGCTGCACCTCCTCATGTAGGCCAAGCCCTGTGTAAAATTATTACAAAGAAAAATTTCATCCACTTAAATGTTTTAGGCAATGAAGCAACTAGCCAAATCCGAACAGACAACAAACCTTTACTAATTCCTCTATCCTCAATGAGTGCTCCAACACCCGATATCAAAAGAAAGGTTAGGGCAATAGTGCGAAATGTACGCCACAACTGCTCTTTAAAATGACCAGTTTCAGCTGTCACCATGTGAATAGGAGCACTTGCAGTTCCAAGAATTCCTTCCTTGGTCATCTGGCCCACATTCCTCGATGCTGGGATGCTACTGATACTCTCTTCCTCCCTTGCTGATTTAGCAATGCCTATATATTATCATCCATGTTTTAAGAAGTCACAACATGAGATACTAGGCATACACTCATAGAATGGAAAGCAAGTTACATAAAATTGATAAACTTAGAATGGGAATAAAATACACCAAAAGTAAACAAGCAAAAGAGCTTAATTTTTGAGGCACAAAAATGATAATCAAAATTTATAAAAAAAAAAAAGAGAGTACATAAAGGCCACTAAATGTGACATTTAGGATGTGACCCCACAAAAGAAAATTATAGATGCTTTTCTGAACTAGCGAGGAGTGGATACAACTAATGCATGTGGACTATAAATCGGACATCGGGCATAAAGTTAAATGTTAATAAATTTCTACATAAAATATAAACACAGACACAACTTTTATAGCCCATAACTTGTGATCAAATCTCTGTTTCAGCTTTGAAAGGTATAGTTCTTCTGGTGTTTTGAAGATTTCCAGAAGCATATAAGCACCATACAAATTTGTTTGGACCAGGCTTTCATGGCTTTAACACACACTGTGAAGCTCACTGTTAATAATTCAACTGAGAAAATTTGATGGCTACGGCCCAAAACTTGAAGATTTAGCATCTAAAGGGTCAGCTAATTGAAAATAAAATGACTAAAGAACCTTAAAGAGATTTTCGTCAACTATACGCTAATTTCTTGATAACTTATATTTTGGGATGGTAATTGAAGACACTATGGTATATTAATTCACAAAAGCATGCTTCGCCAAACCATACCGATGGCTAACCGGTACAATTCGGACGTTCGATTCGGAACTGCCGGCAAAAATGGAGCAAGGGAGAGAAAAAGAAGAAGAGAGACAAAGAGAAGAGGGCAAGGAAGCAGAGGAAAAAGCCAGTGGTGACCCATCGAGACCTCTAGGGCTCCGCAAGATGTGAGAAGAGAGAGAAAGCGAGCGAGCGAGAGAGAGAGAGAGAGAGAGAGAAGCGGAGGGAGGGGAAGGCCACGGGGAGGCCGCCGGATGGCGCAAAACCACCCACAGCTACTAAGGGTTCGAAACAGGGACGAAGCCCTTGTTTCAGCATGTTTTGTAAAAAAACATGATAAAGACAATTTTGGGCCGTCCGATGGCCACCCGGCAGCCCTTCGGCACCCTCTCCACTGCCTTACCCTTGCTCCTCTTCTCTCCCTTCTCCTCTCTCTCTCTCTCTCTGTGCTCTCATTTTTCCTCGTGGAAGGCCATGGAGCTCAGGAGGCCTCGGCGGCCCTCCAGTGACCACCGCCGATATCTCCACCAGCTTCTCTTTCCTTCCTTCCCTCTCCCTCCCTTCTCTTTCTCTCTCTTTTCCTCCCCAGTTCATCCTTTATTTCCATGTCAGTTCGGGCCCGCCACGGGGGCATACCAACTCATCCGGCCAGCCAGCTAGCATAGGGTTTAGTTCTGAGTCGATGATCCTTGCTTAAAAGCCTCGTCCCATATACATGATATATATCAAATCAACCTCAGAAATCAAAATATGTTACTTAAAATCTACTACCAGTTACTAACCTAGTCTCAACCCTCTGAATTGGTGTAGAATTCTCAAAGAATGCATACTTGGGCAAGCAAGAGGCCTACCAAGGCATCCAAGGCAAACAATGAAAAGAAACACATTCAAAAACTTCAAGGATTAACATCTCAATTATCTTGATCACTTTTGACACTTTTTCAGAACTACCATTGAAAGGCTATACATGTTGTTGACAACAAAGTAACAGGAACAATAAACTGACAGGCATAGTTAAATATCATCACATTTTACCATGTACTGTCCTCAAATTACTATGTGCCTACAAGGTAGAGTTGCCACATGCTTCTCCACATAAAAAGACAAGTAACTTTTACAATGGTTACCGGAGAGCCTGGTTTTAGGACAGAAGTCTGAAAATAGGGCAATGCATAGAGGTCACAAGAAAAGCAGGATTCAGTTTAATGGCAAAGACTAGAAAGGCTCACAACAGAAACTGGTATGGCTCAGAGTGAAAATGGTAAAATAGAATGCATTGACCCGACCAAAATAAATGGAAAAGAGTTACACATTTATCATTGCTCAGGATTTTTAAAAGAAGCACATTGTAAGATCAACAGATAACCTCAGGAAGATAAACAATGAAACAAACAACTGTGCATGACTATGATATAAGCACCACACAGATGGTGCAACGATATTAACACCTCTATCAATTAAAAGAGCTTTTCTTCCATTCTGTGCTATGCACTCAAACAACATACTAAACCTACAGAATGAAACCATGGATGCTTGATAATAGTCACTAATGTAATGTGCCACCAGTAAGCACAATTGTCACTGCATTACATGCCATGCACTTGACAGTGACACCATCATATCATGCAAAGCCTAAATCCATCACATACCATAAGGTCATTACAGTACAGTTGTATCTGTATGTTACCTCTTTGCAATGTCTTGAGCAATGAACTTTCATCCAGCCTATCAACTTTAACTAATGCCTTAACATACTCTGCAAGTGCTGAAGGGTTGGAATGCAGCGAAGGCTGACTTTCAAATAGTCTAATAACTCTTTCTGGATCACTTCTGTAAAGCTCTTTAAGAAGTGCAACATCATTGGGTCCATCTGCGTCCCATTCTCTGCGAGCAAAACTACCAACATAGCTTGACTGAAACCTTTGGTGAAAATTTCTGAGCCTGCTTCCTGCAATCAGTAAACATATAAGAAAATCAGCGCTACGAGGAAAAGGGTAATACAAGGGTTATTTTAATTAGAATGAGCGACTAAGGTAGAAAATACAACCAACATTTGTTATGAAGAAAATATAAACAAGGCTCCTTTTAGTTCAGGTGACTAACAATAATGCATAGATTATCAGTCAGAAATTACATATTATTGTTGAGGAAACAATGTAACCAGCTTACTGATGTAAAACCAAAAACAAAGAGAAAAAAAATTGAAAAAGCAAAAATTCAAGCCTGGATTCAAGAATCAATTCATTCAATCAATCAAGTCTGTTTCTTCTCCATATAGGTGAAACCTTTAAATAGAAATACAAAAAGCAACAAAAGTCTAATTGCTGACTTGCAATCTAATAGAAATCTACTTATCGAGTCCTAATAAAAATAAAAGTCCCAATAAAATAAAAATAAGAAAATCCTAAATAAATCCTCAAAATAAAATTAGGATTAGGATTTCTTAACAATGCTTCTTTCTGAAATACGTGCGTAAATCCTGATTCCCATCAATTACTAATCAGTTTTATTTGAAAGATAAATATCCAAGCCCATATAAAGGCACTAAACTGATCTAATGGATCTTCAGAAGTAGTAAGAAAGAAACAACCTTCAGGCACAAATACATGCTGAACATCCCTCAACTCTTTTTTTATTAACCACAATCAAAAATGTTCTTTCCATATCTAGGGAGATGTGGATGCTTGTGAGGCATTTTGTAGCTTCTGCATGGTATTAATCATGCTAAGTTACTTCCCTGGTATCCAGTGTTCCACCAGGTATTTTATCACGTACCTCATAGACCCAGCTTGCATATAGCCTGGAAGGTTGAACTACTAGCCTCTGTAATTTCATGACAGTAGAAAAGTTTTCATCAGAATATATTTTAATATATTCCTAGAAGTTCTCTAAGGTTCTTTATATTTTCATGCACACCATGCTTCTGATGGTTACCTTTTTAACTTTGCTCTTTCAAGTCAGGAAATGCTGCTCAGCCTGGGTAAAAATATACTCAAAAGCTAAAGATTACAAGTCTGTTTAAGGAAAAATTACGTTTCAACCCCCTTGACTTTTCCCATGTTTCACATACATCCCTCCGCTTTAAAAAGTCTTAATTAAATCCTTAAAGTTATATTTCGTTGCAGTGTGATCCCCCGACCATCATATGACACCATTGATGGCCATCTGCAGATGATGAAAATGCCACATCATCAACATGGTTTTTCTCAAGTCCTTACCAAGCACTCCTGCACCTTGGCTTTGTCCATGTCGACCTCACCCTCGGCACTGCTGGTGATGCTTTCCCATTAAGTTGCCACAGTCTCTGCCACGGCCAAGCCGACCTTGCCTTCCCCCTACTATTTGTCCATGTTGCTCTTGCCCTCGTTGCAGCCAGTGCCAAAGGCCCTACCCTCAACCAGCTCCTCTCCTTCCTCATCCTCACCCATTGCTCCAACTTTAGATTCCGATGAGCTATATAATGAAATGCTATATTTATAGGTAAAGCACTTGTACTTGGAATTGCTGGAAGCTTTCATTCCTTTCCCTCCTGCAAGCTAATATATCCTACAGATCCAGAAAAATTTTCGGTCTAGTTGGATAGAGATCTATGGTCACCATCATACTGCAGCCCAGGCACCATCTGCATCAACATTTACACGTGCCACATTCCATTTCCCATTATCCAACCCATTCCAACCACATCCACCATTCTCCAATGCTTGTTCTACCATCTTCACATCTGATTTCCTTTCTCCCACACTGGAAGCAATTGAACTTTTAAATCATCCCTCAATTAATTCTGCCGTGGATGGCGAAACCTGTCTCACATTAGTTCTAAGCTTGTGCAGTAAGTAACGGACCTTCTCTATGAGCTGTTACAGTAGATCTTAAAAGCGCCTCCAGTTCAGGCTCTTCAGGGTGGATCCCAGATTCCAACAGGCGCCTTTCTACCTCGAAGGCTTTCTCAATATCACCACTCACTGCAGGAGGCTAATAAAGCAAGATTGTATGACCAAAGTCGTGGAATTATACCCAATGAATTTATCTGTTTTACAATCTCAAAAGCCATGTCTCCATTACCCATCAACATTGCCATTCGAGTTCCTAATGTTAAAGCTGCTTCACTTAAAGGAATCTTTACAATCTCAAAAGCCATGTCTTCATTACCCACCAACATCACCACTCGAGATACCAACATTAAAGCTGAATCACTCATAGGAAATTTTCTCCAGGCACATATTTTCATATATTTCAAATACCCTCATTTGTGCATTGTCCCTGACTTCATCACTTAATTGATTTGGAACACCATCTTTCTTACTACTTTCACCTATGTCATTCAAGGAATAATCTATACTCACTCCTACATCAAACCTGGACATACTTGTTTGCTTTGACTCTGTTCTATAGTGATGTGAAACATCTTCTGATCCACCTTCCCCTCTGATATCACCAAAAATCTGCCATTTTGAATTCCTCCAACCAGCAAAGTGCCTGTTTTCATTCAATTCCTCAAACTTCACAATCAAGCGTCCATCACTTAAGTCCTTTTTAAAGGAAGTGGCACCGCAACTACAACCACTACCACTTTTTGTAGGAGAAACAACCCCAATGGCTGTAGAAGAACATAGATACGGTAGCATATCATGGTGGTATTACTTCAACTTGCTGCCATTCCTCATGACAGTCTTATAGGCACATCGCTCCCCATTACGTCCCCTATATTGGAGCAAATGTCCAGCCCAAGTTTTAGGTTAACTTCTGTTGTATTGACCGTGGCTTTCTTAAAACCTTTTTTCTTCTCCATTTTTTTTTATAGAATTTTTGCCCAAAGTTTCAATCTTTTTTTATTTTTTAATTCCCTCTTCATCTCTTGAGCTAAAGGGAGACAATCCCAATCCCAACCCCAACCCAGAACCTCTATGTCTTGACCTACTCTATTTCCTACCACTAAGTCTATCATTTGCTCATCAACCACTCAACATTTCTTAGATTTTCAAGCATTTCTCTCCACCCTTTCATTTAGCGAACTCAAAGAAGGAAGCTAGGAGGCAGCGTCTCCATGTCTCGCATGGTTCTTAGGAGAGATCAAAAGTTGCATATATAACCACCTGTCCAATTTGGTTGCCTTTATCCTGTCCAAGCCCCCAATCTCTTTGTTCTAACTCGGAGACTTGTCATGGACTAACCGCCATTCATGGAACCCTCTTCCTTCTTTGATTTGAACTTGAAGATATGGATAGAGAGAGAGCAAGAGGTGGTTTTGAGGTCTTGGGAAAGGGTGGCAGCCAGGGATTGGATGGTTGGGAGGGGTGGAGGAGGAAGTGATAGATAGGATCGTGGGATGGATTGCCGCCAAGGCTAGCAATGGCTGTCATGGAGTGGTAGCAGCGAGGAGATGAGGACAGGGACCAGGATAGGGTGGAGACCCTTAACATCTAGTTAACAAAGATGGATGAAAGGATTACATTACAATCAAATGTAACTTTAAGGATCTAACTGACATTTTTAAAGTGTGTGTGGGGGGGTGAAATATGGGCTAAGTCGAAGGGGTTAAAATATAATTTTCCTTAAATTAAAACCATCACAATGAAAAAAGGGAGTCACAACAAGCTAATTGCAAATTGATTTATAGAAAAGAAAGAAGAAAGAGTTTCAATCCCCAATTTATACTAAGAACAAGGGGACAAGGGTTGGAAAAGTATTAGTTCACATACAACGTTCCTCAACCCAACTCTTGCAATGCTATGAACCAATTCCTAAACATACTTGCATACCACCTAGTATTACTTGGAAACTTCAAAACCAGAGGGCTTGTTTCTTTTGTTGTTGTTGTTGTGTTTGGAAACTTGGACACTTCAAAACCAGGGGGCTTTTTTTGTTTTGTTGTTGTTGTTGTGTTTGGAAACTTGGACACTTGGACAATTCATGACACTCCTTGACACTCCAATTCAGCAAAATCATGATATCAAGATAATTAAATATCAAGTCTTGAAACTTTTACCCAACAGATAGCTAGTCTAGCATAATATTTAGCAAAGGTTTTATGAACCTTACAAAATTATCGAGCAATTGGTCCAGCAAATTATTCATTACATACATACATCTCCATATATTTATAGAAAATATCTATATAATATGAATGTGTTCACAATCCAAGTTTTTGAAAGATCCTGTGTCCACTCTTCTAGACACTTCGAACTCGACATCCATGTCATATGTCCAAGTAACATGGTACTGTCCTATAAGATCTCTAAGCTTTATCAACTGTATGATCTAATCCCTAGAATGATATTTTTCTCAAGGCTACCAAAACAGTCCCATGTTTGCTAAGCAAGGTAACTTCCACCCCTTTTTTTGCACCATAAACAACTAACAAAATTCCTTGAGTCAACCATCATATGATGTGTCATTAGGGATCCAATTTGAACAACAAGAAATTGCTAGATACCTCCATCACCTTAAAAGAAATACAAAATAGTAAAAGGTAAAACAATAACTGGTTCTATAAAGACATTTTAGATAAATACTAACCAGTTCTCAATATAGAGCAGAAAGTACAAAAATAAGTTCTTAAAATATTTAACAGAATTTACACAATCCCTGAAACAAGAAAGTACTCATTTTCTTAATAAGGCAACAAGTAATAACATGACCACTCCTATAAGGGGCTGATAATATAACGAACTTATGTGGACACCATTTTTCATCTAAATGTTGAAATCTCTTAAAAATCTGTCTTATATCTATAATTTTCCAAAAAACCTTACAGTGTTAAAAAGGCTAGCTTAAACAACAGGAATGATCCTACTTAGAAAATGTGAGCTAAAAATCAGGAATACCATATGCATCCTAATGGATTACAAGATCAAAATCTGGTACAATATAACACTAGGGTTCAATGCATTTATAAGTGAGGTCTCACAAAAAGAGAACATGCACTGCTTAATTGCAATTAAACAAGTGCATACCGCTAAACTTAGAAACTTGCAGAAAGTAGTGATGGAAACTAAACCAACAGCATGAACAAGATCCATAATAACAACTTTAAATCAGATATGAGTTTATCTTTGCAGCCAAAAAAGCTGAGTTATAAACAAAATTGATTTGGAGAGCAAGAATTGAAATTGTCAAAATATATCCATTAAAAAAGAACAACAATGAGATTTACATACCTCCACAACCTTCAACCAAGTGTGAAGCAAGACAGGATCGACCACTTAATTGATATAAAAATGGAGGCTCCAATTGCTGTTTTGCAATCTATTAAAATAAAAACAAAATCAAAATTAAGTAAGACAGAACATAATATAATGTAAGGAACAATTATTTTCCGGTCAATGCTTCATTGGACAAACATGTCGAAAAAGTGGCCAATACCTTCCCTTAACATATTGTGACCGCTAAACAAGAAATTAATGCAACAGATGTTGCCTAATCCATGGAATATGGAAAGGTATGTCAACTTATGAACCAATCATCCACAGAAGTAAGCATTTTAAAAAAACACATGCACAGCACCATGGGATCAGATAATCTCACAATCACCACATAAGAACAAAAGCAAAGCAGATAGGAATGTCCGATTCTCCTATATATGCCACACCTACAGTCAAAACTGCTTCTTCTCTTGTCAAATTTGTTTCCAACAAGAGTGCTCCCAAAAAACTAATAATGAAGCATATAACTTGTACCCTTAGAAGATTGTTCATGCAAATGAGTACTATCATTTATCATTAGTTTGTTAAAAACATGAAGTAAAACAGGTCAAGAACCCAATATCTCCATGGCAGTTGGATTGAGGCAATGACAAAAACAGAAACTTATGATATGCTTATCCTCCACCGCTCCAAATATTTAAGTATTCTGAGGTCCCATTCAAAAATTGGGTCAGAATCAAAGAACCATCCATCATAACATCAATGGCTCCTCGAGGTCAAAAGCAATTAGTTTATCCAACAATATTGGTATAAGAAAATAATAAACAAGGAGACCATGACATCAGTGAGAAATTAAATGGACAATAGTCCCAGTACTGAGCTTTATTGATATTTTGGGTCCACATGGTTTCCAGCTGGCCAAAGAGGCTATGCGTGCTACTATAAATGGAAGTTGAATGTTCATGCTCTTTGCATTATCATGTCTCTCACTCGGTCCTGTAGCTCAAGCTCAGATTGATTCAAAATGCTCAACATAATGATAAGTTATACAACAGTTGAGTTAATCATTCCATCAACCATTTTAACCACTTGATTCAATCGAGGATTAGATCACGAGAATCTGTATGAAGATTAACAGAGAAACTTTTCTATTCCAAAGCTCTAAATCGGGAAGGAGGTCCTCTGTACAAAATTAATCAAAATAAGTGCGATTATGTGGTTCTCTACCTCTTGCACTATTTAACATTATCTATTGCAGTCAAGAATAACATGATGGAAGTTCAAAACCACCTATGCAGGTGACTAGGAAGTTTCGTCCTTTCAGATATTGTTGATACATTATTTGCTGCCTCCTTGGCAGGACTTCTATAAAACGGATGGAAGCAAACAATTGTTTAATAAACAAGATGTTACGCTCCTGCTTCTAGTATATAATGAATGGGAAGGGTTTGCATTACTCTCTCTTTTTTTAAAAAAAAAATGGAAGGGCGCTTTTTTCGGGGTTCAGAGCTTAGAAGGGCTCTTGCCCCACTAACCTAATGCTCTTCTTCAAGTAAAGGCAGAATAAAAGGGCAGGAATGAGGAAGCCGTGAATCCAAAATTATAGCAGGAATTATAAATTGAAAATCCTATAAGCGTAAGCAAGTCGCGCCAGCAAAGAAACCTAATTTCCATAAAATTCATAAAATCCAAGAAAAATGAAAGCAAACAAACAAAAAAAAAAGAAACAAGAGAAAAGAAACGGATGGCAGAACTAGGATTTTGCAACTAGATTCAGTGACAAACCCAAGCCATCAGAACTTCCGAACCAATTTCTAGAATTCACCTTGACATCACAACACCCAGACGCAAAAGTTCTTCAGATCAACAAAATATAAAAAAATTAACAACCGCATGAAAATATTAAAAAAATCCCGATCCGTGATTCTAATGCAGCCGCAAAACGCTACGATCCATGAAAAAGGTTCGTCGTATATAATCCTAGTACCCGGAAGTATGTTTTTGATAGATTCACACGAACGATACCACTGAGAGATCGTACCTTCGTGAGGAGGTGCCTCAACGCCATAATTCCTTCAACAAAACCTTCCTTCTTCCCTCTCTTGATCTCCCTCTATTTGCAATTTATAAATAAAACCTAAAAGGAAACAAAGTATTTCTACGTGGGTAGACGTCGGAGAGGAGGAGGAGGAGGTGGTCGGCTGCTACCCGCAAGGAAAGCGCGCGAGAGATTTATCGGAGTTGTGGTTATACCGTTTCCTCACCGGGCGCAGCGTCGAAAGACCGGTGGTCTTATTGGGGAACATCTAGAAGGACCCAAATTACATCCGGTCACGTTTCATGCGGGCCCCATCAACCTTGTCGGTACCGGTAGAGGTAACCAATCGACGGTGAGCATACAGCAGCAAAGCGATTCTACATTCTCACCCTCATTAGCACGTACGACTACCATCCGTCGCCGAGATACACTCTCTAACCCATCCGTACGAACGTATGCACTACTTTCTTCCCTCCTGCATTAATCCTTGCGAGGGATTTGATCGTCCATCGGCTTGGGATCTTATGCCCTGTTGCGAAATGGCTCCAACACAACTAATGTCCTAAAATGTCCCGGCATGAGGAAGGAAAGAACATGCATTCTAATACCTTTTGCGCAGTTACATTCATGTTGGCTGCTCATTTAAAAGAATTTTGAAATACACATTGTAGCCTCTAAATATCAGTTGAAAATCTGAACAGTCAGCTAATCTTCTCGCCAATCCTGCCTCTAGCTTGCACGGCATTAATTCAAATAGTGGGCATAAGGAATTATTTGAACAAGAAGCTAACTAGTGGAAAAACCCTTGTCCACACTTCTCTCTACAAAGTTCCAGCAAAAATTTTAGCTATACCCGTCCAAGCACAAATCCAGTCCTACAAGACTACCGTGGCGGCAGTAGATAATTTACAGTCAAAATCTTATAGAATTCCGACATCAATCTACCGAATCACAGCTATACCTCAGTCCTCTCCCCAACAAATCCATCCATCGAGTGCTTGAACCCTCCTCAGGTGCTAGACTTCATGCATAGCAGCGACCATAAATTGAAGGTCAAAATAGACTCTTGCAAGTATAATTTCGCGTACTTTGGGTGTGGTAGTGGCTATACACACCTTTGAAAAAAAACGGAAAAAAAAAAGGACCAAGCACCGAGAAACCGCTGAAATGCTTTAATTCAAAATTGGATTCTCCTAGTTCAGGTTCGACGATACAGAACATGTAGAAAAAGCTCTATGGTGAAGAGAACAATCAGTGGTAGTACTTCAATCCTCATCCAGCGGTCAAAATGGTATAAGGCGCAATACCCCCAATAAATCACCAGTGGCTCGGAGAAAGCAGGTATTCCAACAAACTAACCAAGATATCTAAATTTGGTATTTAAGTAACAGAAGTGACGACATCACCATCCCAATTATCCTACAAAGTTTCCAGGATAAAACCTCATCAACCTCTAAATAAACTGGCACTCTTTCAAATTTAACAGCTCCAGCAAATCCTAGAGTTTATCACTTAGCAATATCTGAAGATTTACGAATTAGGTGCACATGTCAGAATATGGGATTTGAACTTTTCCAGCTCAGCCAGAACCTCCTCTTCTGGCCTGTATATCAAGTCACTCATGCGCCATATCTGCATAGACCAACACATACCATGAGACCATCGTCAAAACAAACAGGAGAGGAAATTCTAAATAGAAATACATAATCACGTTAAAATTCTATAGTTTGAATGCAATTCCATTCAATGATATGATCCTCAACATGGACCATTCACTTGATTACATCAAATCATTTACTTTGTTAGTTAAGTGAGAAAAGCAATCACCAACCATAGGCAAATCAACTTCAGGGTTATGTCATCTGAAAGGACTGAGGAGGAAAATGGAAAATCAAAATAAATTACCTGTAAAGTACCACCACCACCAGTACTCTCACCATCATCAGAGACACTAACAATTGTCCATGGGTCAGATGAATTCCAATGGAAATCTACGACTTTATCTCTGCATAAACATACAAAAGCAAACATAATAAATAAGCAACTGTTAATGGATCAAACCATTGAGTATTTACTCATAGCAATATCTACCATTACAACGAACTCTCATACTTTCATCTGTGCATAAACATACAAAAAGCAAACATAATAATATGCAAATGTTAATGAGTCAAACCATTTAGTGTTTACTCAGCAATATCTACCATCACAAGGAGCCCTCATACCATTACTTCAAACATTCCAACAAAAACCTTGTTGAGCCTTTGTAAAATCTGTTTGGGATCTAAAAAAAACTTTAAGCACCCTATTCACTATTTAACAAAGAGGAGGAAGAATGGCTTTTATAGCACATGATCAGACCAAACCATTTAATTTTCTCCACTTGTTTGAGTCTAGATCAGACAGCTTCCTCCTTTAAAGCCTCCATATTATAGTCTTGAGTCCAGAATTTAAAGCCAGATTTTCTATTCCATTTTGAGCATCCATGAGAACATATTTTTAGTACCTCATCTTACATTATCCCTAGTTTTTGATATTATCAGCGCCATATTGCTCAAGCTCTAGCATCAAATATTCAAAAGGTTCATTTCAAAGAACATTAAGCCACATCCCCAAACTAAAATATAATGTGTTGACTAATTGAACATTCTACATCAGCACCAAGAGCAGTGCAGAACAGTTGGAATGTTGATCACCAGATGATGGAGGGAATGGTACTAGTTGGCAATAACAAAGGCAGTAAGATGGTAATGACAATGGTGGTGCCAGGTGGCTCGCTTTCAGCCTTTTTCATCCAAAAAGACAATGGTGGGGAAAGGGTAGTAAGCACCATGACAAAATTATGGTGATGACGATAGCGGACAGGCCATCAGGGAGGAGAGAAAGTGAAGCACAGAAGCAATATTGTTTGCTTGTAGAATTAAGGGCAAGATTTAAGGAGAAAAGTAAAACATGAATTGGCTGCGTGTTTAAAGTTGAGTAATGCGGAACACAAAAAAGTACACTAAAGATATCCAGAGAGAGAGAGAGAGAGAGAGAGTTCTCTCCTGCTTACACCAAAAAATTACACTGAGTCCATAAGGCAAGCTAAATAATAAACCATTTCAGGAAAAAAAAAAGAATGTAAATCAACTGCCGCCTTTGAGAGATGGTTGGGGGGGGGGGAGAAAAGTGAGGGATGGGTAGTTGAATACCTTTGTATGGAAATCTCATTATCATAAATAAAAGAAAGCTCTCAGTCTCATTATACAAGTCCCACCTTAATTATAGCACTATTTCAAAAAGCAAACTAAACAATAAACAAATTTCAATTAAAATGAAAACCGTAAGGTGCACCAAATTGGGAATTTTAAAGAGGATCAAATACTCTCATATGGAAAGCCATTACGATAAACATCTTGCAGATCTTATTTTGTACAGATGCATGCATATAGACAGACAAATACACGTAGTGTCACATAGACAAATTTGTTGCAGCACATGTTTATGTAGGTGTTTGCACAGAGAAAGCTAAAATACTATTACACTGGGAGGACATGAGTGCCCAAAAAATTATAACTGCAATTACATGACTGGCCATCCATAATTACACACCACTCATTATGCTCTGCAATTTAAATTGCCTAAAAAGCGTAAGTTAGATTTCTTAAGATTTCTTATACAAGCATTAAGTGCTATCTAAATAGACATTTTTAATCCTAGAACACAACAAGCTAATTCAATCTTTAATTTTAAAGTGATTAAACTCACAGAGTTTCACAGGATCAAAGGTACAGTTCCTTGTTATATATGACCCACCATGCAGTTTGATATCTAAGCTCTATCACTATTTCCACTTCTTTTTCCCTGTTTGGTGGTATAAAAGAAGCCTTGAACAAATGGAGATGTTGCGAGGAACGTTATGCATGCATAAATACATATCTGTACCAATAGATTGGTAGAGAGAGAGAGATGCACACTGATGCACACATCTTGGTGTGAAAATTATACTTCAATTAAATACCTTATCTTTACTCTAGCAATTTACCTTTTATCCAGGAAGCTGAACCATATAAAGCAACCTATATTTAGCAAGTTGCTTCTACTACCATATGCAACTGAATAGGTTGGTCTTCAAGTTTGAATGTATGAAGTGCTCAACTGCCACACAAGCTTGACAAAATCATGCCATACAAAATCGGTAACACATACCTGTGCCCTGCATGTTGAAAGAATAAACCAGGAGGCGAATTGGGCATCTTCGTTCCAACACGTTCCTTCTTCTTGCCAACCTAAAATAGAATAGCTAATGAGATGACAGTAATAAATGCATTAACATAGCACTAAATACATGTTTGGCCTCACTTGGACATTGTTCTCCAAGGTCAGTGATCAGCATACATTAATATATTGAATTACTCTTATGCTCTCTCTTCAATATATATATTGAAACACATATATCCATACATACATATATGTACATATGTATATATGTATATGCAAGGTCTGCAAAGTCTATTGGGAACCGTATTGGTATGTTACCAACTCGGTATGGTACATAACGCATCTCGAACTGAGACAGGTTCTCCACATTTCTTCTCACTCCCATCCATGGTACCATCCAAAACTAGGCAGTGGGCAGTATGGGCAATTTCATCACTTTAGACCAGTACAGACTAGTTTGGCTCATATGTCAAACCAAATCTCTGCATTGTATCGGTACCCTTATGGTATGGTCTATACAAGGTGGTCTGACAGACCTTGAATATATGTATATGTATATGTATGTATATATGTATGTATGAATGTACATAAGTATACTGTATAAAATATTCAGATGACAAGCTGGAAATAATATGCATTTTAGAAATGGAAACAAACAAGGTATAGCCACAAGGGTGGAAAGCGTATAATTTACTGTGCAATCATATATTACACTAGATGTCCACCCACAATATGAGAAGAAAGGCAAATAAGGAACAGCAAATAATGGCCCTAAGCCCTTTTAAGTCACATTAAAATAGTTTCAAGCCATCCAACTTAAACACTTTTTTTACTTCATCAACATTTTAAATGTGTCCCAGCCTCAAACCAAATAATACCTTCTCATGATCCCAAATATTGAGCAAGCCATCCTCTGCGGCACTTCCAAAAACTGATGCTTTGTCAGGAGACCACTGAAACAACAATTAAAATTCATGACAAAAAGTAACAAGACAACCATCCAACCACAATGCAAATGATATCAGAGTAAACATACAAAAAAAGCATTTCTAGAAGTGGATTAAAACATGCCTGTACACAAAGAACAGCAGCTTTGTGACCTTCAAATTTATATATTGGTGTTCCAACACCTCCAGAAGTTAGGTTCCGGCGATCAAACATTCGAACAGAATTATCAGCAGATCTGAGCATGATGCAATTGAATTAAAAATAATAACAAATTAACATCACAGAAATGACAAGGACTTGCGAAACTCCAGTGAGAACTCATCCTGCAACATCAAAGCCTATTTAATAACATCACAGTGTTTTTTTTTTTAAAAAAAAAAAATACAACATGATACATTCACAAGCACACATGCCCAGTAACAAAGTATAAGAGCTTTATTTAAACAGAAAAATGTATGCATTTAAACACATACCCAGTTAAAATAAGATTTTCATCATGTGGGTTCCAATCAACACAGTGAAGATCAGCATTGTGAGCCTTTTCAATCTGTCACAACAAACAAGCTTGTCATATGAGCTGATGCTATTGTAAACCAACCCCCACCCCCAACAAAATAAATAAATAAAGATACATGGAAAGACAGAAAAATAGAAAAACATGTGGACCGAGCATGGTTTTTATAAATCTGCAAACCATGACTAATTTGGCAGACACATATTACCCAAAAAAATACAAAAGCAATGTCACAAATAGTTCAGAAGTAGTATCAAATGAATCAATACAACAGTATAATACTAATGCTAATTGTAGGTGATTTTTTCAGCCCCTTTCCATAAGGAGCTGTGATTTTTTCCTTTTTATCAAATAGTTAAATATATCAGTTTCGCATTGGGCAGCTGCCCCCGGGGGTAGGGATTTGTGCATGATTAGAAGGAGAGAAGCAAATGAGATGAGTGGAATGCGAGATTTGGAGGAGAGGTGGCAATGTGATCAATGAAAGAGTTCAGACACTTGACAGAAAGGTTTGGTAAATAAGGAATAAATATAGAGAGAGGATGGTATGGTGTTTGGATCAAGGAAACGGGATTTTTTGTTTCATTTTCTTTTGATTTAGCTTTTAAATTTTCAAAATTTTAAGATAGTTGTGGAATCTTTTTTTTTTGGTTGGTTGGCAGGCACGGGTTGCAAGGAGAGCTAGGAAAGTGGTAGAGATGGTGCAAGAGAGTATGGAGAAAGAGAGCAGTTGTGCATGATTTTCCCCTTATTTTGTACGAAATGGAACTGAATGCTTTTAGAATAAATTGTGAACATTTTCAGCAAAAAGTTGACAACAGAAATCCTATAGGATATATTCTAAAATCGAAATTTATAATATAGTGTAGATATGGAAAAATATCAAATCCAAAATGTTTCAGAATGCTACATGGTACCACGTATGTATGCCTGCTAGTTACTAAATAGTTCTCAAAGTAGAATTCTATTTTAAGTTGTTGAATGCACCCCAATAAGGAAGATGGACTGTTATTGTTGTTCCATATATCCATTATAAACTCAATAATCCCATAATAAATTATATAACCACACATGCACCATGTAAAACAATTAGTGGGTATGGTAAGTTATGTTTGTGTAGAATACTTAACCTAAGCACTTGATACCGTATTCCGTTTGGACCTCTTCATATCCAATCTTGCTGGAGGACTTCAAAATCCAAGACTAGTCTGATATTGTTGGATGCAACAGTGACAGGTATACATCAAATGAAGGTTAAGTTGTCCTGGTCTATAGTTTTGTACGGCCAGTGCATAAACACCTTTGATATACAGAGACAAGCACAAGAAGACACCAGTCTGTGCGCCTTCCCACTCCACAAAAGGACAGAAAAGAAAGGAAAAAAATGGATGCATAGTGACAGACAAACTATTCCATGCACACACATACCAACATGCATGAGCAAACACAACAGGTGCGCACCCCAAAAAGACACACAAACCAAGCATCATGCACGCACATCCACCAAAACTCTCCAGACTGGGACAGTCACCGAAATTATCGAAGGCGAAATTCATGTTGTCCAACTTAAACTGAGTTTTCAGCCTTTGTGACAAATGGTTGAATGAATATACGCAATGGTAATCTCTGGTTGCATTAGTTGATTTGGTCAGAGTCAGACAAGCCCAACCATATTTTTCTTGTTCGTCCATGGACAAGGGGAACCATAATAAAGAATAAGGCGCACTATGCTTGAACTACCATATCATAGACAAACTTAACTAACCAAATGGCATCCCTACGATCACAGGATTTGAACACCTATATTCCTCCTTTTCCTAGCAATCTTTTGTTAACTCAAAAGGCTGTACCCTGCTTCAGTAACTCCCATCTATGTCATAGGGACTTAGGTCCGTGTGTTACGCGTAGGTGCATGTCTAAGCACTGGATCCTTTTAACACCTGAGAATTTCTTCTTAAATAACTGTCTCAAGTGTCATACGATATCTATGTTACACAGTCCAGGCACGAGTACTTTAGGCTAAATCAAAGTGTCTAGGTAAAATAGCTCACCATATGAAAAAATTTTTAACATCAAAAACTTTAAGGAAAAAAAAACACATTTCATAAAAGGTAATCAACATCCCTGACTCAGTCACGCTTAAAATGGACAGAGGTTTGTTCATCTAGCCAGCCAATCTTAGATGTTACAACCACTATTGACAACTCATACAGTATAATCAACATAATGGACGAAAATATTGAGAATGAATGAAGAATGAGCTGCGGAGTAATGGCAAAGAATTGCCAAACAAATGTCAAACTAGATGCTTTTTAAAGATGAAATAAAAGCACACAACTTCCCCATAGCTAAGGTAGCAAAATTCTCAATGTCCAACTATTAGGATTTCTTTTCACATAGCTAAACCAAATTAAAAATGCTGCTGAATAATGTTGGACTTAAAATAGATGCATTAGGAAATATATAAGTTGCCATCAATCAGCGAACAACATGGATAATGGAACTTTCAACCATGTAAATAATTATTTATTTACTCTTTATCTGCAAATCCATCAGAAACAAAAGCTTCTCTATAAACTTGTGAACTTTCATGATAATTACAAAGGGAAATAAAACAATACCTTGATGGCTGGGCCAGTACCAGCTCGGGCATCCCAAAGAATGAGGCAAGAATCATCACCAACACTACAGAATTCTTGTGCACTTCATAACAGTTGGGGAACAAAATATCAGTATAGAAACAACATATCACAAGAACCAGAACAAATCACGGGATTTCCATGATTCTGATACAGCAGATAGAACATATGAGTTAAAAATAAATCACAGCATTACATGATATGTCCCAGCTCCAAAATTTTAACTACTATTATACCTAGAAGGACAGAATTGCACATCTTCAACAGTATCCTCATGCCCTTGATATACACCTCGTGGCCCAGCTGTAGGACTGTCTGAGCTTTTCTCATTACCAGCTTTTGCAGGCTGCTTCCCACTTGAGCTTGCAGGTGTTGCAGGAGATTTAGCAGTTGATGACTCTGCTAACGTGGAGATATGATCTTGAATGCTCCACAGAACAACCAATTTGTCCTTCCCTACAATTAGTTATCTTGGTCACAATAATATACAAGAGAACGACAAGGGAGATTTTCAGTTTTTTAATGCTAAAATGCACAAAAGAAATCAATGTGTTGGGCATAAGAATCTGAAAAATCAAATTTGGGCCTGCAAAATAAATTATACACAAGGTTACAAAGTCTTGGAAGTTATTTAGATGCATGTACAGAATATACCATGTGAATTAATCTAATGCATCAATTGTGTAAGAATGTTGTTTCATCAAGACAAATTCATTCAAAGATCAGTTCCATAGAATTAGTGAATCAAACAGCACCAAACATCAATACTGGAGTACTGTCAACTAAGAAGGATAATGGCATACTTTCATAAATAGCCAACATTTTAACTTCATGAGTACATACAAGAAAAAGGATTGGTGCAACAAGGTTAACCTCCCCATGATAAATTACCATGACTATCAAAAGCAATAGACAGAAGAAGACTTTAAACCTACAAACTGAAATGAGCTACAGCAAGGGATTATGCATGTGCGTGCACATGTGCATGCATGCATGTACGTATCACCCCCAAAAAAAAAAGTTTCTAACCTCCAGAGAGTACAAAAGGATCTGAAGGGCACATGGAAAGCGCAAATTCTGCATTTTCTTGATGTCCTGTCAATATCTGCACAATGACAACAAAACAACAAGTTGCGGTTGCTTAAAAAGGAAATATTCCAACCAAAAATCTAAATATATAATGTTTCCTCACTAAAATCTTCATGCAAGTTGCACATGTGCTTTTTTCCTCAGCACGGAAATCATGTAAATGATACCAACTGCAAACTTTATTCATCTGCGCTGGAATTTAGCATTAAGAAAAGCAGAATCAAGTAAAGCAGTTGATTCACAACAGACCAAATCTGGACGAGAGTCAGCAGCTCCTAAAACAGCATGACGATTAGGCTGCGCCTCAACATCCCAGATGAGTACCTGCAATGGAGCTTAACACTTAAGAAACATTGGATCCAGCTTTCATATCCTTCAAAAACAAAAAAATGGAGTATAAAGATAATCAAAGACATACATCAGGGCTGTCAGTATGTGTTGCCACTATCTTACTGTTCTGCGGAAGCTCTCTGATTCTGTTAACCTGCATGATATCAGACATTTGTAGGACTTGAAAATTTTTGAACTCACATCAAAGAATCTGGATCCAAGTGATGTATGGAGTTACAGATAGTGGCTCCTTGACAATCCTCTATTAATCAAAAGCTGACGGGTCTTCCCTTAAAGGTTTACAGGTAGATTTTCAGCAACCAAAATTTCTGCTTAAAGTTGACTGGCCAAGAAGAAGTTTGGACTAATTTGCAAACTCACCACCATAACTTAAAAAATGATTGGATGACCTAGGCACTTGCCTAGATGAGTTAAAATTGTCTAGTTTTTTTCAGGCATCATGACCACATTTGGTTCATAACCACACCGATAATCTTCAGATGTGATTGAATACGCACCATGAATGTTGAAACAAAATACAAGTTGCCATAAAATGATCACTTCATACCTCCCCAGGATGTATGATAGTTTTGAACTTTTTAACAAAGGGAGAGCGTGCTTCTTCATTAAACTGCAATCAGAAAAGAATTTTATTGTCAGCAGAAAACTAATAAGTCCAAATGCAAATGAGAACACTTTATCATGCAAATAATCCTAGTACGACATACAAAACACGAGAAGCCGTACCAAATTTATGCTCTTCATGACAACTTCAAAATTAGAGATACAAATTATTTTCTCATAATTAGAGTACAAAAGCAAATAGAATCTAAAAGATATGTGGGCAACTAAAAAGTTTCAATTTTCCTAGTGGGATGTAATTTGTGCAGTAAATATTTACCAGCCCATTGCAAAGCAAACAATATTCTAGTAAAGATTATTTAAAAATGTTTATTAACTATGGAACAACTCTGACAAACTTCAAGCAGTGTTAAAAAAGCACTAAAATGAACAGTTTATGACCACTTAACCTGGGAGATATGCTCTGCAGCCGCAACCCTTGGTTTGACAACTTCACAATTTGCTATGACAAGAGTATTAGGAACGCTGCCATCAGTCTGGAAGAAAAGCATAAACAAGAGATCAATGGACAAGCCCTGCTAAAATATGATGCGTTCCGCATTTACAATTTGCTGCTGAAAAGATTTGCTTGACAGAAGTAAAGTGCTTGTGTAACTATAAGCAACATGAAAGTATGCATGAGCAATAAGGCTATCACTTCTTCAGAAAAATCTAGCACTCTATTGTTATTAATCAAGATGATAATTTTTCACCTTTAAAACACATTCATGCTATGTAACAGGAAAGAAAGAAAGGAACACCATACAATCAGGCAAAATAAACAAAAAAAAAACTAGGCAAATATCTAGCAAAACAAAAATGCCAGTAATCGTGCGAAGGATGACAGTTGAATCATACCAGATATATACTTTCAAAAAAAAAAACACGTACACACACATCCAGATGTACACGTGTGTATATGTAAAGGCAAAGACAACGTTGACAAAAGAGTTCCATTTTCAAAAAACAGCACTAATCAGGGACTAGATCTAAATAGACAAGGTGGAGAAAGAAAGAGGCAACAAAACACAACACATTCTGCAAAGGCTAAAACAATATTGACAAAGCAGTTACATTTTCAAAAGCCAGCACTGATGAGGGACTAGCTCTAAATAGACTAGGCGGATAAAGAAAGATTAGAAAAAGCATAATCCAAAATAGTTTGATAAGGCCGGTGTGTTGCGGTTAATCATATTTAACAATTTGTAACCAAAAGAATAACTAAACGGGTAGAAACACAGATGAACATGGAAACTACTGAGTTCAATGCCTGCAATTGAATTAAAAGTTTTGTTTTAACACAAAATCAGATGATTTAAAAAATCAGTATTTTTTTTAAAATTTAAAAAAAAAAAAAAGGAACAGTTATGGCAAGCAAATTAGTGAGAGCACCATTCTACTCCGGATAAATGATTCAATATTTCATACATCACATACACCTTAATTTTCAATACGACCAAAATTAAGTCATCGTACCCTCGCTCATATGAAATGTCATTTGATCCATGAGAAGTTCAGTAAGAGAACAGGCAACCAGGCCATTTGGAACCTTTAAAAAAAAAAAGAAAAAAAAAAGTACATGCAGCTACAAAACAGAATCAGCGGTACAATATAAGGTATTACCGAGCACAAGGATAATAAAATTCTACAGTTTTAAACGGAGCAGTAAATACAAGGCCATTTACCTGCTCAGAAAGATATAGACGTTGACGATTCTTGTATGTTGCTTGTTCGAGCTGCGGACCCCACCTTTTTCATGGCAAAAATAAGATGACAAGAAATCAAGAAGCTTACACTTCAAAAAGATCCAAAAAAAAAAAAAAAAAAAAAAAAGCGGGAAAAAATATAAAAAAGGCCTCCGAGCCCTAAATGAAAAGAAACAGCGATCAAAACGTCTCGCTAATTGGATCGAAGTCGAAAGCCTTCAAGAACATGAAAAGATTTCCCAGCACACAGGCAGCTTCGTTCCCAACACACCCTACTGCGGCCTAAAACCCTAGAACGGAAGAAAAGAACTAAAATCCTAGAATGTGAGACCCTCCTCCTGGGTTCTCCTTCACAGAAACCCTAGCCTAGAGAAGCGAGGAGGAGAGGAAAGGATAGGAAGAAAGGGTGGGCAATAATACGAACCGGCAGGAGAGGGAGGGCCAGACGAGGTTGTGGTTGGCGAGCCAGTCGTAGAGGACGGGAATGAGGGTCTTCCACTGGCTGTACCGCTCGTCCACCGTGGGTTGCTCCGCCTTTCCTCTCTCCCTCATCTCTCCGTCGCTCGCTGTCTCTTTCTCACACTTTTTCCCGCCCGCTGCAGTAAAGAAGAAGGAAAACCCCGAGCTCGTGCCCTTGCCTGAAAGGATATCGGTTGAGCAGGGGAGCAAGGGCCAAGGGTTAAAATAGAAGGGAGCGGAGCTGAAAGAAGGACAGGGGTTGTATCTTTCGAGCGAACGAGATAATTTCTTTACTTCGCGTGAATCCACCGTTGGATTGTTCACTTCTTACTTCAAGATCTGCGTTGATTGATGAAGAAGACCTTCGGAGTGCTTTGATAGCTATGCAAAGCACGATCCCATGGTCGACGTCGCGAATGAGGATCGATCATTCCTTCTTGCGAAGATGCAACCCGAACCCTGGAAAGAAACGAGAGGGCATGGCTTGGGTCAGTGGGCAAACGGGAGGGGTCCGTCCGGTGCACGAATCAGCCAGCCTGTGCCCAAAGTAAGGTCCGGACAGCGCGAAGCTAAAGCCAGACGCTAGAAAATGTTCGATTACTTGCATGAACTAATTTCTTGCGAACAATTATATATCGTTCCATCACGAGAATTAAGAGCACTTTAAATAAGAAAATTCTTCTTCCTATAAGTTAATGTGTAGATATATTGGTTTGAAATGCTTCAGAATTTTTTAAACTAAGAATTAAAAATGTGATCAGAATTGTTCAGCAAGACCAGCAAGACAATGAGAGAAAGAATCTCACGTGGATATGAAAATTGAAAATGGCTCCTAGAGTTAAAATATTTATTTGGAGATTAGGTTGGGATGGTCTTCTTTACAAGACATTTCTTCATTCAAGAGGTTTTCTTACCGGTCAAAATACTCTTTGTGACTTGTGCCGATCATCAATAGAGAACTTGCAACATTGCCTTTTGAGTACTCTCATAGGGTTCAAACTTGGGCTGCATTGCATGCTCATTATCAAACAGCCTTCCTATTACTTCCATGCAGCTACTCATATAGATTTGCTCAATTGGTCCGTTCCACGTTTTTCATAGAATACTAGTTGCTTATACCACTTGGGCAATTTGGAATAGCAAAAATGAGCAGCTTTTCCAAAACAAATGGAATAATCCTATCGGCACATTTAACCAGAGAAATATTTTAATCATATATCAAAATTGACTGAAACTATGAATCAATAGCACTGGAATACCAACAGCTCGGTGAGCTCGACTAACCTTTATCCAAAAATGATCTTATTGGGAATAAATTCCGCTCCCTTCGAAGTCCGACCTGATGCCTGGCCTAATATAACTGATGATCATGAAAGAGCTTTAATCGAAAATTCTCTTCCCAACAGTCGAACTCATTCGGTGGCCAAACTCCTCCAGCGGTCGAATCTAACCGAACTCCTCTAGCGGTCGAATCCAATCGAACTCTGCGGGAGCAAACTCCCTCCGGATCCTCCTTCGATCGGGCCTCTGCGGGAGCTGAACTCCCTCCAAATCCTCATTCTGTTCGACCTCTGCGAGAGCCGAACTTCCTCCAGATCCTCCTTCGATCGGGATTCTGCAGGAACCGAACTCCTTCCGAATCGCTCCTGCAGTCGGACTCCTCCAGGAGCCGACCTCCTTCCGGATTGCTCCTACAGTCGAATTCCTTCAGGAGCCAAACTCCTTCCGGATCACTCCTATGATCCTTCAGGAGCGAACCTCCTTTCAGATGGCTTCTACAGCCGGATTCCTTCAGGAGTTGGACTCCTTCCAGAATTCTCCTTCAGTCAGATTCCTCCAAGAGCCGAACTTCTTCCGGATCGCTCCTATAGTCGGATTCCTCTAAGAATCAAACTCCTTCCGGATCGCTCATACAGTCGGACTCCTTCAGAAGCCGACCTCCTTTCAGATTACTTCTGCAGTCGGATTCGTCTAAGAGCTAGACTCCTTTCAGAATTCTCCTTTAGTCAGATTTCTTTAGAAGCCGAACTCCTTCCGGATCGCTCCTGTAGTTCGGACTCCTCTAGGAGTCGAACTTCTTTCGGATAGTTCCTGCAATCGGACTCCTTCTAAAATTCTCCCTCAGTCAGATTTTCGTAGGAGCCGAACTTCTTCCGAATTTCTCCTTCAATCGGATTCATACAGGAGCCAACCTCATTCTGGATTACACTTGCAATCGAACTCCTCCAGCTCAGTTGGACCTCGAACGCATGCTTCCATCAGACGATATGGTTGTCACTATCAGTCTGACGACATCTCTCTCTTCGTAGCGAATCTCATACGGCCCACGATCGGACGACATGGCTACCACTATCAGTCTGACGATACCTCTCTCTCCATAGCAAATTCCATGCAGTCCACGATCGGATGATACGACCGGATGATATGGCCGCACTACCAATCTGGCGATACCTCTCTCTCTGTAGCGAACCCCATGCGGTCCACAATTTGACGACATGGCCGTCATTATCAGTCTGACGATACCTCTCTCTCTTCGTAGCAAATCCCACACGGTCTACTACCGAACGATGTGGTTGTCACCATCAATCTACTACAAGCTCCGCCCATAAAAAAAAATTCTCTAGATACGATTTCTCTAAGCTCTCCTCTCCTCCTCTAAACTCTACCAAACTCTCTCCTGAGTACTCCATTTCTGTTGGCTAGAAGAGTTGACTTGATCGTCGGAGGATTCTATTGGAGCCACCACCACCGACTCTGGATAGAACTTTATTTTGTAGGTCACCGATGGCAACCTCATCCTCCTCCACTCCAGTTCGATCCGATGTCAACCAAATTCTGCACCAATAGAATTGGTGCTAGAGAAAAGGCCCTCTGTTCTTGAGATTTTCTTATTCTTAAAGGAGTGCTCAGTGACGATCTCTCTCCTCCCTCTCTAGAGATCTCTCTTCTTCCTCTTCAGAGTTCTTCTCTGAGAAAGAATGCCTCCCAGAAGAGCTTCGATCCGATGATCGATGGCCTCCACAGTCAGATCCCGTCCAGATCTATCTGCTCCCGCTCCAGTCTCGGTAACTCAAGCTCCACCTATAGCCATGGTAGATGTGGAGCAGTTCAACCTGCTGGTCCAGCAGAGTCGTGCCCTCACGAAGGCAATGCAGGCCATACATCGACAGACCCCAACACCAGTTCGACCGATGCAAGATTCTCTGGAGCCTTGTGATCCGATCTAGGAATAGCCAACTTGGGCTACCCGGCCTTTGATTCTCGAAAAGGGAAAGTAGAGGATGGAGGGCCCCTGCTCGGACCATGACTCAATCAGGGGGAAGCTTCACACCCATTCCATCAGAAAACCCTAGAGATCAACGATCGTGAAGATCTTTTAGATCAAAGGCTCTTAGAAATGAGCCGATGAATTGAAGAGCTTCATCACACTTTCTTCTCGCACGGTAATGATATTTGTACTGATTCTTCTTTTTCATAGAGAATTATGCAGGAACCGATCCCGTCGAACTTCAAGCTTCCGTAGTTTGAGAGTTACGACAGAACTACCAATCCGGTCAACCATCTAGAGGCCTTCCGGATAATGATGTTGCTTCATGGTGTGCCAGACACTATTTTGTGCCAGACTTTTCCATCCCTCCTCAAGAAAGCTGTCAGGAACTGACTTAAGTCGAGTACCATCTTATCATTTGATTAGATGAGTCATCAGTTCCCAGCTTACTTCATCAGCAATCGACGTCTGTACCAAGGTTTGGATTTTCTGATGACCATCAAGTAGAAGGAGGAGAAATCCATCCAGACTTATGTTACTCAGTTTAATGCTATCCATTAGAGGTCTGAAACCTGGATCAATTAGTCGCCATGGCCGCTCTCAAGGATGGCCTCCTGAAGAATGATTTGATGTTCTTCCTGAAAAAGAAGTATCTCAGGAATTTTGCCGACATGCTAACTCGGACTGAAGGTTATGCCTAGGCTAAAGAGGCCTTTAAGGCCAAGGATGATGAAACCTTTGGTGAGCGACGAATCAGCGGGCCGGATAGGCCCATCGAAGAAGAAAAGCCGAGTGAAGCTTGATTGCGTTCTCGGACTCCTTCTGAGCGCAAGCGAGCCCGAACTCTCCTCCGAGCTCAGAGGCAGGGAAGCCCCGATGGAAGGGCACGACGAGGTTCTCCCCAACAAAGATTTCACAACTATGCCCCCCTTAATGCTCCAAAAATTTAAGTGCTGATGAAAATCAGAGAGCAACTATGGAGATCGAAGAGGATGCGTTCTCACCCCAGCAAGTGCAATCCCAACATGTTTTATCTTTATCATCGTGACCACGGTCACGATACTGAGGAGTGCATCCAACTTCAGGATGAGATCAAGAAGCTCGTCAGACGAGGCAGACTTGGTCGATTTCTGTGGAGATGGTCTGAAGGGCAGAAAGATCGACCGAAGATGTTACCACAGTCTGAACCACCAAGAAAGGAGGATCAACAAGAAGATCGACTGCCTCTCGACATCATCAACACTATCTCTGGGAGACTTCAGTAAGGAGAGGCTAACGGATCTGAGAGATCGATGAAAAGATGGAGGACTGAGGAATCCATGATCTTTACCAAGGCAGATGCCCAGGGGGTCCAGTTTTTATACACTGACGCCGTTGTAATCTCTTTAAACATTACCAACTATGATGTATGCCGCATTTTGGTGGATAATGGAAGCTCAACCGACGTATTATTTTATGATGCTTTCTCAAAAATGTTCTTACCTAATGACCGCTTGGGGCCTATGAACTTTCCATTGATAAGCTTCACTGGCAATGCCGTATCAGTTGAGGGCATAATAACTTTGGCTATGACTGCAGGACAACGTCCGAAGTTGGCTAAGGCGTAGGTCAATTTTTTAGTCGTAAGAACTCCATCCGCCTATAATGCTATTCTCGGCCGATCTGATCTAAATGCACTTTGAATGGTGGTATCAACCTATTATTTGAAGATGAAGTTTTCGATAAATCACGGGATCGGAGAGGTTAGGAGAGATCAGGCTCTGGTGAGACACTGCTACTCAATCGCCCTACATAAGGAAGAATGGTCCGATCCTTATCCTATTGATGGGGTGGATGTCTGCGATGACCTCACTGAGGAGCGAGACGAGCCTATGGAGGATCTCATCTCTGTACCCTTAAACGATGGGAACGCAGAGCATGCGGTACAAATCGGCTCTAATTTAGGAGACGAGGTTTGGGAGCAACTCGTTATCTTTCTCAGGAGAAACACAAATATCTTCGCCTGGACCCCAGCAGATATACCAGAAATTAACGTCGAGGTCATGAAACATCGGCTTACCATTGATCCGAAGCATCGATCGATAAAAGAGAAGATGCGCCACCACGTCCCGTTGAGGCAGAAAGCAATTATCGAAGAAGTAGGCAAGCTCCTCAAAGTTGGATTCATCCGAAAGATTAATTATCCGACCTGAGTCTTAAACATGATCCTCGTCAAAAAGACGAACAATAAGTGGAGGATGTGCATAGACTTCAAAAAGCTGAATAAGGTCTGCCCAAAAGATAGCTATCCTCTACCCAAGATTGATCAACTGATGGATGCAACCTTGAGCCACGAGCTTCTCACCTTCATGGATGCATTATAACTAGATATGGATGGCGCCTGAGGACGAGGAGAAAATCACTTTCGTTACTGACTGTGGTCTTTATTGTTATAGGATCATGCCCTTTGGACTTAAAAATGTAGGGACAACATACCAGTGCCTGGTCAACAAGATCTTCAAGGAGCAGATCGATTGTAACATGAAGGTATACGTAGATGAGATGCTCGTCAAAAGTCGAGCTTCTACTGACCACCTCACCGATCTTGAAGAGACCTTCGGCACACTCAAAAAGTATAAGATGAAATCGAACCCGACCAAGTGCCCTTTGGGTGTGACCTCTGAGAAGTTTCTAAGGTTCATGGTATCGAGGCGCGGGATTGAAGCAAACCTCGAGAAAATTCGAGCCATTTAGGAGATGACTACTCCAAAAATAATTAAAGAAGTTCAGCATCTTACTGAAAAAGTGGCATTCTTAAATCACTTCATCTCAAGATCGACCGAATGATGCATGCCCTTTTTCCGAGTTCTCAGGCAACCAAAGAACTTCTACTGGATGATGGAGTACCAACGGGCATTCGAGAAGCTTAAAAATTACCTCGACTCACCCCCACTGCTGGTAAAGCTTGAACCTGAAGAAGAATTATTTCTGTACCTAGCAGTCTCTCTGGTGGCCCTAGCGACAGTCCTGATCAAGGAAGAAGTGAAGATGCTGCGATCGGTCTACTACGTAAGTCGGATCTCGAGGGATGTGGAGATCAGATACTTTAGGCTAAAAAAATTGACTTATACTCTTCTAATTACTTTCAAAAGACTCCGATCTTACTTTCAAGGGCATACCATAACGATCCTTATGGACTAACCAATAAAAGCAGTCCTTTATTGAACGAATGCTTCTAGAAGAATCACAAAATGGATAATCGAGCTTACAAAATTTGACATCAACTATCAATCCCAGCCATCGATCAAGGCTCAGATATTGATAGATTTTATGATAGAATTTACTATTTCAGTGAAAGTCGAGCTTGAACAGAATGAGATCGGTGCCCTATTGTCGCGGTCGAACCTTTTCGAGAAAAGTTTCGACCTTCTCGAAGTCTTTTGGGCTCTGTATGTGGATGGTTCGTCCAACTCTATTAGAGCAGATGTGGAGTTGGTCTTAGTCAGTCCCGAGAGAGTCGTCGTCGAGTACGCGCTATGCTTCAAATTTTCTGCGACTAATAATAGGGCCGAATATGAAGCGCTGATCATCGAGTTAAAAATAGCAAGAAAATTGAAAATAGATCGACTTCAAGTCTATAGTGATTTTCAATTAGTGGTCGGTCAAGTTAGTGGCAGCTACGAAGCATAGAAGAAAAGCATGATGAAATACCTTAGAAAAGTAAAGGTTTTGACTCTGGCCTTCGACAGTTTTAGCATTCGACAGATTTTAAGGGCAGAAAATGTAAGAGCCGATCTTCTCTCTAAATTGGCCACTTCAGCCCTAGTCGAACTATCCAAAGAAGTATTTTTGGAGACTCTGAAGTACCCAAGCCCAAAGAAATTTTAGGTCGTTTTGCAGATGGAGCTCGAGCCAAGTTGGAATAACTCGTTAGTCACCTACCACAAGGAGGGAGGCCTTCCTCATGATCTGAAAGAAGCTCGAAAACTCAGAAATCAAGCCTCTCGATATATTTTGTACGAGGACAGATTGTATAAGAGGTCATACTCGCTACCGCTGCTAAGATGTCTCCGACCTTCAAAGGTCGACTTCGCGTCAAACGTATAAAGATAGTCGGCCTCCAAACTTACTCCGCTAAGTGTATATTGGCCATTTGCGCAATGAAAAATGGATATATTTGGCTCTTTTTCCGATGGTGTCCGGACAGCGGAAGTTCCTCCTGATCGCGATTGACTATTTTACCAAATGGGTCGAGGCTGAACCACTAGCAAAAATTACCGACGCCAAGGTATAGAATTTCATCTAGAAGTCCATAGTCTGCCAGTTTGGTCTGCCCCAAACTCTTATAACTGATAATGGGCGACAGTTCATTGGGATGAGGTTCATCGAGTTCTGTGAAAATCTAAACATCTTCCACCACTTCACATCGGTGGCTCATCCATAGACAAATAGGGAGATCGAAGTGACCAACCAAACTCTGCTATAAGGCATCAAGACAAGACTCGATAGAGCAAAGGGAATCTGGATGGACGAGCTCTACCACGTCCTTCAGGCGTATCAAACTACACAAAGGTTGCCGACTGGGAAAACACCCTTCGTCCTGACCTTCGAAATGGAGACAGTCATACCGATCGATCTTAAACTTCCATCAGTATGGATCGCAGCCTTCAATGAGCAACATAACCCGTAGGACCTTAGAGCCAACCTCGATCTATTGGAAGAAAAAAGGAAGTCTAGGTCCGAATGGCGGTCTACAGGCAAAGGATAGCTCGATATTATAACTATAGAGTCAGAAGTAAAACGTTCAAAGTGAGAGACTTAGTGCTTCGACGAGCCGTCATCTTTTAGTTTCAAAGTCAGGGGAAGCTCGCTCCAAATTAGGAAGGCCCGTATGAAGTGGTAAAGGTCATCCTGTTCGAGACTTATCGTCTAAAGGAGCTTGAAGGAACAACACTCGCACGACCTTGGAACTAAAAAAATCTGAGAATATACTACCAGCAATTTTTTTTCAATAAAACACCTTGATTTCAGCATTATTACTTCCTAGTGCAAAAATTATGTGATGAAAGAAAAGAAGCAACTAAAAGCAGCCATGTTAGGAACAGGAGTAGAATCTCATCCTAATATGATCAAAGTCGAAGGCCTCGATCATTTTAGACGAGATGGAGGAAGAGACCCTGACAACGGTTCTTATATACCCTTATAGTCCGTTAGGAACAAGAGGAGAACCTCGTCCTAACGAGAGTGAAGTCGAAGGCCTCATTCATTTTAGATGAGATGGAAGGAGAGGCCCTAACAACGGTCCTTATGTGCTTCCACGGTCCGTTAGGAATAGAAGAAGAACCTCATCTTAACGAAAGCAAAGTTGTAGGCCTCATTCATTTTAAACGAGATGGGAGGAGAGGCTCTGACAATGGCCCTTATATATTTCCACAGCCCATTAGGAACAAAAGAAGAACCTCATCTTAATGAAAGTAAAGTTGAAGGCCTCATTCATTTTAGACGAGATGGAGGGAGAGGCCCTGACAACGGTCCTTATGTGCCTCCACAGCTCGTTAGAAATAGGAGGAGAATCTCATCCTAATGTGAGCAAGGTCGAAGGCCTCGTTCATTCTAGATGGAACGAGAGGAAAGACTCCGACAACAGTCCCATTATGTCCGACAATAATGGAAGATAAGATCTCCTCCTAGCCTCTACATCAACAGAAGATAAAATCTCCTTCAATCTCAACTGCTGGAGATAAGATCTCTTTCGAGCTCCAAAGTCTACGTTGGGAGAAGATATGATCTCCATCAACCTCGACTACTGGAGATAAGATCTCCTCCGAGCTTTACCTTCAACCTCGATTGCTGGAGATAAGATCTTCTCCAAACTTCAACGTTGGTAGGAGATAAGATCTCCTTCAACCTTGGCTGCTGGAGATAAGATCTCTTCCGAGCTCTACCTTCAACCTCGATTGTTGGAGATAAGATCTTTTCCGAGCTTCTACGTCGGCAGAAGATAAGATCTTCTTCAACCTCGACTACTGGAGATAAGATCTCTCTTGGGCTCCATCTTCAACCTCGGTTGTTGGAGATAAGATCTCCTCTGAGCCTCTACATCCATAGAAGATACAATCTCCTTCGACCTCAGCTGCTGGAGATAAGATCTCCTCCGAGCTTCAAAGTTTACATCGGTAGGAGATAAGATCTCCTTCAACCTCAACTGCTTGAGATAAGATCTTCTCTGAGCTTTATCTTCAATCTCGACTGTTGGAGATAAGATCTCCCCCGAGCCTTACATTCAACCTCAGCTGCTGGAGATAAGATCTCTCCCGAGCTTTACCTTCAACCTCGACTGTTGGAGATAAGATCTTCCTCGAGCTTTACCTTCAATTTCGATTGCTGGAGATAAAATCTCTCCCGAGCTTCTACATCGGTAGGAGATAAGATCTCCTTCAACCTCGATCGTTGGAGATAAGATCTCCTCCGAGCTCCACCTTCGACCTCGACTGCTGGAGATGAGATCTCCTTCGAGCCTTTACGTCAATAGAAGATAAAATTTTCTTCAACCTCGATTGCTGGAGATAAGATCTCTTTCGAACTTCTACGTCGGTAGGAGATAAGATCACCTTCAACCTCGACTGCTGGAGGTGAGATCTCCTCCAAGCTCCACCTTCAATCTTGGTTGTTGGAGATAAGATCTCCTCTAAGCCTCTACGTCAATAGGAGATAAAATCTTCTTCAACCTCGACTGCCAGAGATAAGATCTCCTCCGAGCTTCTACGTCAATAGGAAAAAAAATCTACTTTAATCTCGACTGCTGGAGATAAGATCTCCCCCGAGCTTCTACGTCAATAGGAGAAAAAAATCTCCTTCAACCTCAGTTGGAGATGAGATCTCCTTTGAGTTTCAATTTTGACGTCAACCTTGGCTGGTGAAAAGATTTCCCTCGAGATTCAACCTGAGCCGGAGTAGAGTCCTGAAGAGAACTTCGGCAGTCGTCTCTTTTTGTACTTCCTTCTTTCGAGTTTCGAACTTGGGAGTGGGGGGACTATTGTTGGGGATAAACCTCGCTTTCGTCGAAGTCTGGTATGGTGCCTGGCCTAATGCAACTGATGATCATGGAAGAACTTTAACAAAAAATTCTCTTCCCAGCAGTCGAACTCATTCGGTGGCTAAACTCCTCCAACGATCGAACCCAACCAAACTCCTCCAACGGTCGAATCCAATCGAACTCTACGGGAGCCGAACGCCCTCCGATTCCTCCTTCGGTCGGGCCTCCACGGGAGCCGAACTTCCTTCGATCGAACCTCTATAGGAGCCAAACTCCCTCCGAATCCTCCTTCGATCGGACTTCTGCAGGAGCCGAACTCCTTTCGGATCACTCCTACAGTTGGACTCCTTCAGGAGCCGACCTTCTTTCGGATGGCTCCTGCAGTCGAATTTCTCTAGGAGCCAAACTTCTTTCGGATCGCTCCTATGGTCGGACTCCTTCAGGAGCCGATCTCCTTTCAGATGGCTCCTACGGTCGGATTCCTCCAGGAGCCGACCTCCTTCCGAATGGCTTCTGTAATCAAATTTCTCCAAGAGTCGGACTTCTTCCAGAATTCTTCTTCAGTTTGAAGGAGCCGACCTCCTTTCAGATGGCTCATACAGTCGAATTCCTCCAGGAGCCGACCTCCTTCCGAATGGCTTCTGTAATCGAATTTCTTCAGGAGTCGGACTCCTTCCAGAATTCTTCTTCAGTTAGATTTCTCCAGGAGTCGAACTCCTTTTGGATCGCTCCTACAATCGAACTCCTCCAAGAGCCGACCTTCTTTCGGATTACTCCTGTAGTCGGATTCATCCAGGAGCCGGACTCCTTCTAGAATTCTCCTTCAGTCAGATTTCTCTAGGAGTCGAACTTCTTCCAAATTGCTCCTACAGTTCGGACTCCTCTAGGAGCCGAACTCCTTTTGGATAGCTTCTGCAGTCGGGTTCCTCCAGAAGTCGGACTCCTATAATTCTCCCTCAGTCGGATTTTCGTAGGAGCCAAACTCCTTTCGGACTTCTTCTTCAGTTGGATTCCTATAGGAGTCGATCTCATTCCGGATTACTCTTGCAGTCGAACTTCTCCAGCTTAGTCGGACCCTGAATGCATGCTTCCATCAGATGACATGACCGCCACTATCAATCTGACGATACCTCTCTCTCCGTAGCGAATCTCATGCAGCCCACGATCGGATGACATGGCCGCCACTACCAGTCTGATGATACCTCTCTCTCCATAGCGAACTCCATACGATCCACGATCGAACGATATGGCTGTCACTATCAATCTAATGATACCTCTCTCTCCATAGTGAACTCCATGCGATCCACGATCGGACGACATGGCCATCACTATCAGTCTAGCGACACCTCTCTCTCCATAGTGAACCTCATGCGGCCCACGATCGGACAATATGGCTGCCACTACCAGTCTGACGATACCTCTCTCTCTCCATAATAAATTTCATACAGTCCACTATCGGACGATGTGGCTGTCACCATCAATCTACTACAGACTTCATCTATAAAAAGGGATCCTCTAGATATGATTTCTTTAAGCTCTCCTCTTCCCCTCTAAACTTTGTCGAACTCTCTTCTGAGTACTCTATTTCTGTTGGTCAGAAGAGCTGACTTGATCGTCAAAGAATCCTACCGGAGCCACTACCACCGACTTCAAATAGGACTTTATTTTGCAGGTCACCGATGGCGACCTCGTCCTCCTCCACTCCAGCTCGGTCTAGTGTCAACCAAATTCTGCACCAACAGATCTCTTGGATACTTCCTCCCTGTGGTTTGGTTAAAGTAAACTTTGATGCTTCTTGGAATAAAGGTACTGCTAGGATAGGCTATATTATAAAGAATCATGAAGGCAATGTATTATATGCTGGAGCACGGCGATGTCAAATAGATACTATTTCGATGGTAGAGCTGTAAGCGGCATGGAGTGCTATGGTCATAGCAGTTCACCGATTCCAATTTAAAGTTATTTGGCTAGAGGAAGATTCAGCAGTAGTTATTAAATGAATTTCTAACATTTATAATTATATCTTAGGCTTTACTGCAGTAGAGCTTCTTCATCCATTGTTTTTGGATATTAAACACTTCTTAACCTCTTTAGATTTCTTTTTTGTTACTCATTATTATAGGGAAGGACATCAGCTGATAGACAGATAGTCAGGTTGATGGTTAACATAGATTTTTCTTTTTTTCTTTAATGCCTTTTGAAATAAGAACTCTGGTATAGTCAGAGTTCCATGCTTTCATTATTAGTTTCTTTTATTAGGGTGTATGCCCCGTACTTGTACCAAAAAAAAAAAAAAATACTTATAACACCTATTAACAAAGAATGTGCTAACTAATATGCTATAAGAAATATTATGTATAGAGACTATTGGTGCAGAATTTGGTTGACGTCGGATCGAACTAAAGCTGAGGAAGAAGAGGTCACCGTCGGTGACCTATAAAATAAAATTCCATCTGGAGTCGGTGGTTAGTGCAGAATCTGGTTGACTTCGGATCGAGCTGGAGCTTAGGAAGAAGAGGTCACCGTTGGTGACCTGCAAAACAAAGTTCCATCTGAAGTCGGTGGTGGTGGCTCCGGTAGGACCCTTCGATGATCAAGTCAGCTCTTCTGATCAATAGAAATGGAGTGCTCAGAAAAGAGTTTGGCAGAATTTCGAGAAGAAGAAGAGAGCTTAGAGAAAATATATTTAGAGAGTCCCTTTTTATATACGGAGTCTGTAGCAGATTGATAATGATAGCCGTAGCCATCTGATAGCGAACTGCTCGATGCCTGATGGAGTCTGTCATGGAGAAAGACACCACCTGTAGCACTGTCTGTAGCAGACTGATAGTGACAGCTGCAGTCGTTTGGTAATGGGCCTCTCGAAGTCTGATGGAGTCTGTCATGAAGGAAGGTGGTGCCTGTAGCATCACCTATAGCAAACTGATAGTGACAGCTGCAACCATCTAGTAGTGGACCGCTCGAAGCCACGTGGAGTTTGTTATGAAGAGAGATGTTTGTTGTCATGATGTGGCCATTCGTTGAGATTTAAAAGTCGAAGTTCGGAGGAAGCAGACGTTGGTTGGTGAAGAGCTTTGGCATATATCAATTCAAGAGGAGTTTAGACTTCTAAAGAAAATACGGCTAGAGAGGATCATTCGGAAGGAATGTTAGTTGAAATCTGAAAGTAATTCGCTGAGAAAATCCGAACGAAGAAGAAGTCCAAAAGGAGTTCGACTCCTAAAGAAATCCAACTAAAGAAGAAGTCTGAAAGGAGTTTGGCTCCTATAGAAATCCGACTGAAGGAGAAGTTTGAAAGGAATTCGGCTCTTGGAGAAATCCGACTGAAGGAGAAATTTGGAGGGAGTTTGGCTCCTGAAAGAATTCGACTGAAGAAGAAGTCTGAAAGAAGTTCGACTCCTATAAAAATCTGACTGAAGGAGGAGTTTGGCTCATGAAGGAATCCGACTGAAGGAGAAGTTCGAAAGGAGTTCAGCTCCTGTATAAATCCGACTGAAGGAGGAGTCTGGAAGGAGTTTGGCTCTTGGAGGAATCTGACTGAGGAAGAAATCTGAAAGAAGTTCGGCTCCTGTAGAAATCCGACTGAAGGAGGAGTTTGAAAGAAGTTCGATTTCTGGAGGAACCCGACTGAAGAAGAAGTCTGAAAGGATTTCGGCTCCTGGAGGAATTCGACTGAGGGAGAAATCCAGAAGGAGTTTGGCTACTATGGAAATTCGACTGAAGGAGGAGTCCGAAAAGAGTTCGACTTCTATAGAAATCCGACTGAGGAAGTCCAGAAGGAAGGAGTTCAGCTCTTATAAAAATTCGCCTGAAGGAGGAAAGGAGTTCGGCTCCGATGAGAGAAGTCAGAAGGAGTTCCTGAATTCTCCTTGGAGGAGTTCGGAAGGAGTTCGGCTCCTGTAGAAATCCGACTGAAGGAGGAGTCCATAATGAGTTCGACTCCTTGAGAAATCTGACTAAAGGAGAAATCTAGAGGAAGTTCGGCTCCTAAAGGAGCCCGATTGATGGAAAAGTTTGGAAGTAGTTCGGTTGAAGGAGAAATTCGGAAGGAGTTCGGCTCTTGAAGAAATTCGATTGAAGAAGGAGAAGTCTGAGAGGAGTTCGACTTCTGAAGGAATCCGACTGAGGAAGAAGGTCGGGAGGAGTTCAGTTGGAGTTCGATCACTGGAGGAGTTCAGCTACTAAGGAAGTTCGATAGAGGTTCGATCGTTGGAGGAGTTCGGCTACTGAAAGAGTTCGGCGGGGTTCGATCGCTATAGGATCAGCCGCTGGAGGGGTTCGACTACTGAAGAAAGAATTTTTGACCGAAGCTCTTCCATGATTACCAGTTACTTTAGGCTAAGCATTAGACTGGACTTCGACAGAAGCGGGGTTTATCCCTAATAATAGTCCTCCTACTCTCGAGTTCGAAATTCGAAGGAAGAAAGTATAAAAAAGACGACTGTCGAAATCTTTTTTCGGGCTCTACACTCATTGAGGTTGAAGCTCGGGGGAGATCTTATCTCCTGTTGACGTTGATGTTGGAGCTCGGGAGAGATCTTATCTCCAGCCAAAGTTGAAGGAGATCTTATCTCATATTGAAGTTGATGTTGAAGCTCGGGAGAGATCTTATCTTTAGCCGAGGTTGAAGGAAAAGTTGAAGCTCGGAGGAGATCTTATTTCTAGCCGAGGTTTACATTGAGGTTGGAGCTCGGGAGAGATCTTGTCTCCAGCCGAGGTTGACGTTGAAGTTGAAGCTCGGGGGAGATCTTATCTCCAACCGAGGTTGAGAGAGATCTTATCTCCTACCGAGGTTGACGTTGCAGTTGAAGCTCGGGAGAGATCTTATCTCCAGTCGAGGTTGATGTTGATGTTGAAGCTCGAAGGAGATCCTGTCTCCTGCCGAGGTTGACATTGAGGTTGAAGCTCGGAGAAGATCTTGTCTCCAACCGAGGTTGAGGAGGATCTTGTCTCCTATCAAGATTGATGTTGCAGTTGAGGCTCGAGGGAGATGTTGTCTCCAGTCGAGATCGAGGGAGATCTTATCTCCTGCCGAGGTTGACGTTGTAGTTGAAGCTCGGGGGAGATTTTGTCTCCAGCCGAGGTCGAGGAAGATCTTGTCTCCTATCGAGATTGACGTTGAAGTTGAAGCTCGAAAGAGATCCTATCTCCAGCTGAGGTTGAAGGAGACTTATCTCCTGCCGTTGTTGGGCACAATATGGCCATTGTCAGGGCCTCTCCTCTCACCTCGTCTAAAATGAACGAGGTCTTCGACTTTGCTCACGTTAGAATGAGGTTCTCCTCCTATCCCTAACGAGCTATGGGGGCACATAAGAGCCATTGCCAGGGCGTCGATTTCCTTCAACCTCGACTGGAGGTAAGATCTCTCCCGAGCTCCAACATTTACGTCAACAGGAGATAAGATCTCCTTCAACCTCGACTAGAGATAAGATCTCTCCCGAGCTCCAATGTCTACATCAACAGGAGATAAGATCTCCTTCAACCTTGGCTGGAGATAAGATCTCTTCCGAGCTTCAACGTCTACATCAGTAGGAGATAAGATCTCCTTCAACCTCGACTGGAGATAAGATCTCCTCCGAGCTTCAACGTCAATAGGAGATAAGATCTTCTTCAACCTCGGCTGAAGATAAGATCTCCTCCGAGCTCGAACATCTACGTCAACTGAAGATGAGTTCTCCTCTAACATCAATAGGAGATAAGATCTCCTTCAACCTCGGTTGAAGATAAGATCTCCCACGAGCTTCTACATCAACAGGAGATAAGATCTCCTTCAACCTCGGTTGGAGATAAGATCTCCCCCAAGCTTCAACATCAATATCAATGGAAGATAAGATCTCCTTCAACCTCGGCTGGAGATAAGATCTCTTCCGAGCTTCTACATCAATAGAAGATAAGATCTTCTTCAACCTCGATTGGACACAAGATCTCCTCCGAGCTTCAACTTCAATGTCAACCTCTACTGGAGATAAGATCTCCTCCGAGCTTCAGCGTCTATGACAACAGGAGATAAGATTTTCTTCAATCTTGACTGGAGATAAGATCTCTCCCATGCTTCAACGTCAACGCCAACTGGAGATAAGATCTCCTTCAACCTCAACTGGAGATAAGATCTCCTCCGAGCTTCTACGTTAACAGAAGATAAGATCTTCTTTAACCTCGGCTAGAGATAAGATCTTCTCCGAGCTTCAACATCAACAAAAGATAAGATCTCCTTCAACCTCGATTGGAGATAAAATCTTTTTCGAGCTTCAACGTCAACGTCAATGGGAGATAAGATCTTCTTCAACCTCGGCTGGAGATGAGATCTCCCCCAAGCTTCTACGTCAATAGGAGATAAGATCTCCTTCAACCTCAACTGAAGATAAGATCTCCTCCGAGCTTCAATTTCAAAGTCAACCTCGGCTAAAGACAAGATCTCTCCTGAGCTCCAACTTTAATGTCAATCTCGGTCGGAGATAAGATCTCTCCGAGTTTCGACTTCAACGTCAACCTCGGCTAGAGACAAGATCTCCTCTGAGCTTCAACTTCAATGTCAACCTCGGCTGGAGATAAGATCTTCCCCAAAATTCAACTTCAACGTCAACCCTTCAACAAGAGAAAAGATCTCTCCCGAGCTTCAACTTCAACCTCGGCTGGAGATAAGATCTCTTCTGAGCTTCAACCTGAACTGGTGCAGAGCCCGGAAGAGGATTTCGATAGTCGCCTTTTTTGTACTCCTTTTCTTCAAATTTCAAAATCGAGAGTGGGGGGGACTATTGTTGGAGTTAAACTCCGCTCCAGCCGAAGTCCAGCCTGATGTTTAGCCTAATGCAGCTAGTAATCACGGAAGAGCTTCGATCGAAAATTCTCCCCCAGCGGCTGAATTCCAATCAAACTCCTCCATTGGCCAAATCTCTCTCGAACTCCTCCAGCGACTGAATTTCAATCGAACTCCTCCAGCGGCTAAATTCCAGCCGAATTTCTCTAGCAGCCAAGTTCCTGTCAAACTCCTCCAGGAGCTGGACTCCTCCCAGACTTCTGCTTCGGTCGGGCTTCTCTAGGAGCTGAACTTCTTCCAGACTTCTCCTTCGATCGAATTTCTATAGTAGTCGAACTCTTATCGGATCTCTTCTTTAGTCAGATTTCTACGGGAGCCAAACTCCTACCGAACCTCTCCTTCGATCGAATTTCTATAGGAGCCGAGCTCCTTCCAGACTTCTCTTCAGTCGGATTTTTATGGGAGCCGAACTCCTTCCGGATTCCTCTAGGAGCCGAACTCCTTCTAGATTTCTTCTTTAGTCAAGTTTCTACAGGAGCCAAACTTCTTCCGGATCTTTCATTCAGTCGGATTTCTATAGGAGTCGAACTTCTTCCGGACTTCTCTTCAGTCGGATTTCTATGGGAGTCAAACTCCTTCTGGATTTCTCTTTCAGTCGAACTCCTTTCGGACTTCTCATTCAGTCGAATTTTCACAGAAGCCGAACTCCTTCCGAATTTGTCCTTCAGTTGGATTTCTCTAGAAGCCGAACTCCTTTCGTATTTTTCTTTCAGTCAAATTTTTCTAGGAGCCGAACTCCTTCCAGACCTCTCATTCAGTCGGATTCCTTCAGGAGCCGAACTTCTTCCAGACATCGCCTTCAGTCGGATTCCTCCAGGAGCTGAACTTCTTTCGAATTCCTCCTTCAGTCGTATCTCCTTTAGGAGTCTGAACTCCTTTGGAATGGATATATATCAAAGTTCTTCACCAACCAACGTCTGCTTCCTCTAAACTACGGCTATTAAATCTCGACGAACAGTCGCTATCAGTCTGACGACATCCCTCTCTCCATAGCAAACTCCATGCGGCCCCCAGCAGCTCACTACCGGATGGTTATTGCTGTCACTATCAGTCTTATGATACCTTCCTCTCCGTACCGAATTCCATGCGGTCCCGAGCGGCCCATTACCGGACGGTATTGCCATCACTATCAATCAAGCTCCGTTTATAAAAAGAGATTCTTCAGATATATTTTCTCTAAGCTCTCTTCTCCTTTCCGAAATTCTGCCGAACTCTTTTCTGAGCACTCCATTTCTGTTTGCCAGAAGAGTTGACTTGATCGTCGGAGGGTCCTACCGGAGCCACCACTATTAACTCCAGACGGAACTTTATTTTGTAGATCACCGGTGGCGATCTCTTCTTCCTCAGCTTTAGTTCGATTCGGTGTCACCAGATTCTGCACCAACCATCAACTCCGAATGGACCTTTGTTTTGTAGGTCATCGACGGCGATCTTTTCTTCCTCAACTCCAGCTCGATCCGGCGTCAACCAGATTCTGCACCAACAGAGATGTTAAAGAGATGTGCTTACTACTAAATAGTTTGCATGATACGTACTCTACATTTTCTATATTTGTTATATATGCTAAATTTTATTTGTCAATAGTACATGCTTATATAGTTTTGTTGTTTGTCCTATGCTCCTATCCGTTCTTGTGAGAATCCTAGCCGGATCTCTAAGGTTGGACAGAATCTTAAATGAAGTGAAGAGATAAGTTGATCATGGTTCAAGCCGAAATAGTTAGATTGAAGAGTGTTGACAATATTTGAGCTTAAATTTGGATGGAAAAAATCATTAAGCGTTACCTATATGGTCTGGAAAGAAAATGGAAAGGCCACTTGCCGAAGTTTGTCCACGGTGGATCATCAGATACTTAAGTCAATCCGAAAAAATGAAAGAAATATGAGAGTTGCAAAGTATGGAAGAGCATGAGAACTCAAAAAAAATAAACATAAATGTCTTCATGTGGCCACTTACATGGAGAGAGGTTGACATCCATTACCGATAAGGCAAAAATGGTCCTTAACTGCTTGGTAACAGTCACCACATTATGCATGTGGCATTTCTTCATTGTATTAATCATGCAATAATGGCCGAGCTGCTTGGAATGAGTTGTAACCGTCTCTCATTTGGATCTTTGATAGCCATTGATTATTTTAAATACATTTGAATTGGAGGCATGCGGCTTATTGCCGTTGGTCGGCCAACCTGGCGTGGTTGGCTTAATGGTTCAAGTTGTTACCTCGACCGATACCAAAGTCAATATTTTGATCGACAGCCATAGCCGGTGGCCCATCTTGGCTATTAAGATTGGCAGCTCGATTGATGCCAGTTTGACTATTTAAGTTGGTTATTGAGGTCGGGCTGACAAATATGTACCATATTATTATCTTTTAAGGATCAGACAATAAGAAAATACCGAGATTAGATCTTTGAAATCAAATTAGGAAGGAGTTTCACCTTTAAGCTGAAATTTCTACATAAAGGTCGACAAAGGCTACCTAAAAATAGCTTCACTTTCCAAGATTAATTTTTCCAAATGATAAAGCAAGTTTTGAAACTTGAAATCTTGCTACCAATCTAATATATTAAAAATTAACAATAATTTACTTGCTATTATACATGGGAAACCAAGTCCTGGCAACAATCTTTGGTGAAGATGTAGATATAAAGAATCCTCTACTTGCATAAAATTATTCTTCTCACGTGACCATTACTTCAATCCCACCAATATTTTGAATCATTGAACATGAATAGCCAATAATGTCAACATGTTAGATTAAGTTGTTGTGCAAGAAAATTGTAATTTTGTAGATTTGGCGGACAAGCATATGATAAGAAAAGCACGACTCTAGGTAATCAATGTACGCTCTATTTAGATACGCATGATTTACATAGTTCAACATTAGTTTTCTTTCAGATATCACAGCTGCTGCATTAAAAGAAAGATCACAGCTGCATTAAAAAAAAAGATCCATAATCATATCGAAACCAAAAGTAGAAAGTGCTATTATTTGAGAATATTAATTACCGATAAGCAATAAGTATTAATATATCCATACTATAAAATGAGATGATCTTGCTAGCTGTGGAAGCCAAATATTGTCGGAGTTGATATTCCATGAATTTCTTATAATTACTATAATTTCTATTAGAGTTTTGATGGTACTAATTAAAGCTCAACCATGGCCAATGATATTTGGATCGCTAAATATTTTTATGTTACGCATGTCTTCTTTTCGACTTGAAAACATCCCTAATAGTGATAAATTGATGGAAAAATAAATGAACAATAGAGTTGGCAAGCAAATCTATTAATATAGAAAATTTCTCTCTACATATGCAATATTATAAAAGATGCACGGGGCTTCAACTACTTATAAAAATTCATTAATACTATTCAAAAAACTATTACTTCATATATTAGTATCTCTTAATGTCATGAATATTGCTAATTGCATATCATACTCAATAGTCGAATAACTTAACATGATTATAAGCATGCTGTGTGTTTCTATGAGTATTGGTTAAACAATTACATAATAACAATTTACTCTTATTCCATGTTATAAGGTGGCCTAGTACTTTTACATGCTTGCATGCGTGCGCACGCAAAAAAAAAAAAAAAAAGAATCCAACAAACTAATGATATTTCATGCTTGTACTTCGAAGATGAATGGCAATTCTTGAGGGTAGCACCACACAACTATAAAGATACAAAATACTTTTGGTAAATTACAAATTACTATGTACATACTTTTGATAAAAATTGAAATTTTAAAATTCAACAGCAACATAACTTACGAAATTTTTTTATTCAATGACCAACAACAATATCAAAAACTCCCACCATTTTTCAATTCATTATTGCAGTATCATCAGTATTATTATCATTGAATCCAATGATAAACAATAGGCATTCATATAGAAGAAGCTAAAACCACCACCAAATTAGCAAGTAGCAATTGTTATTACGATGTTAAATCAGCGGATCACCTGATGTACAGCATCATTTTTATTCCATACCATGGACGATTAGTTGGTTATCTACCCCCCAGCGGTTCGGAAAAAAACCGGGTCGGGCTAAGACACGAGGCATTTCCCCGCATGGAATCGTTGCCGTTGGCTGGTGATCGAAGGGATCATTTTGTTTTTATCCTTTTAACCGTTGGGAGGCGCTGCCCAGGTCCGATGGCGAGGCATACGTGGCAGACCGATCGGTTGCAATGCGTTCGTGAACCTTCTGTCGTTCTCTCCTCTCCGCAGTCTCCGCAACGCCGAGATCTCTCCCACGACCCATTCCAATTTGCTTTCCCCAACCCCCGCCTTTGATGGCCCTTTCCCCTTCTTCGCCCCCTACCTTTCTTTCTTTGGCTCGTCCGTTCCCCTACTAGCTAGCCGAGCGCGCAGCGATCGATCCCACCCTCCTCCCCACCGAAGGCCCGCCGGAATCGCAGGCTCAGGAGACCCCAAATTTTCCTTCTAATTCGAACCATGACCACTGCCACCTCCTCCAATACCGGCGCCACGAACACCTCCCATCCCCACTGCCACCGTCCCTCCTCCGCCACCTCCCAGCCCGCCACCCAGGCCTGCGCCGCCTGCAAGTATCAGCGTCGCAGGTGCAAGCCCGACTGCACCCTCGCCCCCTACTTCCCCGCCGACCAGCAACGCCAGTTCCTCAACGCCCACCGCCTTCTTCGGCGTCAGCAACATCCATCAAGATCATCCGCGACCTCGATCCCATCCAGCGTGCCGAAGCCATGCGCTCCATCATCTTCCAGTCCAACGCCCGCGCCCATGACCCCGTTGGTGGCTGCTACCGCATCATCCTCGAGCTCGAGCGCCAGCTCGAGCATGACTCCGCCGAGCTCGCCCTCGTACTCCGCCAGCTCGCCATCTGCCGCGCCCAGGCCCAAGCTGCTCTATCCCCTACCGGCGCACCCGACATCACCATCAATCCCAATCTCATTCTAAGCACCGGCGACGACACCGGCAGTGATGCCATCTACGGTAGCCATCAAAGCAGCCTCCTTCTTCCGATGCAACAGCAGCAGCAGCAGCAGCAACCACAGCAACAGCAGTACTACGATTACTTCTATTATGATGGTGGTGGTGACAACCCCACCAATGACCATCATAACAATAATAACAATGGCCATAGCATGACCAATAGCAACAGCATTAACAATAATAACCATCATAATTATAACAACGCTGGGGTCGAGATGGAGGTGCCGACTTCGTCGATGCTGAGCCTGCACCCGCAGCAGTGCAGGGTTGACGAGGAGGCCGTGAAGCCGCTCGTCGATATGTTCGAGGTCAGGCAGGCCCGAAGTTTGGTCCACGTGGATCATCAGAATACTTAAGTCAATCCGAAAAAATGAAAGAAATATGAGAGTTGCAAAGTATGGAAGAGCATGAGAACTCAAAAAAAATAAACATAAATGTCTTCATGTGGCCACTTACATGAAGAGAGGTTGACATCCATTACCGATAAGGCAAAAATGGTCCTTAACTGCTTGGTAACAGTCACCACATTATGCATGTGGCATTTCTTCATTGTATTAATCATGCAATAATGGCCGAGCTGCTTGGAATGAGTTGTAACCGTCTCTCATTTGGATCTTTGATAGCCATTGATTATTTTAAATACATTTGAATTGGAGGCATGCGGCTTATTGCCGTTGGTCGGCCAACCTGGCGTGGTTGGCTTAATGGTCAAGTTGTTACCTCGACCGATACCAAAGTCAATATTTTGATCGACAGCCATAGCCGGTGGCCCATCTTGGCTATTAAGATTGGCAGCTCGATTGATGCCAGTTTGACTATTTAAGTTGGTTATTGAGGTCGGGCTGACAAATATGTACCATAATATTATCTTTAAGGATCAGACAATAAGAAAATACCGAGATTAGATCTTTGAAATCAAAATTAGGAAGGAGTTTCACCTTTAAGCTGAAATTTCTACATAAAGGTCGACAAAAGGCTACCTAAAAATAGCTTCACTTTCAAGATTAATTTTTCCAAATGATAAAGCAAGTTTTGAAACTTGAAATCTTGCTACCAAATCTAATATTAAAAAATTAACAATAATTTACTTGCTATTATACATGGGAAACCAAGTCCTGGCAACAATCTTTGGTGAAGATGTAGATATAAAGAATCCTCTACTTGCATAAAATTATTCTTCTCACGTGACCATTACTTCAATCCACCAATATTTTGAATCATTGAACATGAATAGCCAATAATGTCAACATGTTAGATTAAGTTGTTGTGCAAGAAAATTGTAATTTTGTAGATTTGGCGGACAAGCATATGATAAGAAAAGCACGACTCTACCTCGGCTAGAGATAAGATCTTCTCCGAGCTTCAACATCAACAAAAGATAAGATCTCCTTCAACCTCGATTGGAGATAAAATCTTTTTCGAGCTTCAACGTCAACGTCAATGGGAGATAAGATCTTCTTCAACCTCGGCTGGAGATGAGATCTCCCCCAAGCTTCTACGTCAATAGGAGATAAGATCTCCTTCAACCTCAACTGAAGATAAGATCTCCTCCGAGCTTCAATTTCAAAGTCAACCTCGGCTAAAGACAAGATCTCTCCTGAGCTCCAACTTTAATGTCAATCTCGGTCGGAGATAAGATCTCTCCGAGTTTCGACTTCAACGTCAACCTCGGCTAGAGACAAGATCTCCTCTGAGCTTCAACTTCAATGTCAACCTCGGCTGGAGATAAGATCTTCCCCAAAATTCAACTTCAACGTCAACCCTTCAACAAGAGAAAAGATCTCTCCCGAGCTTCAACTTCAACCTCGGCTGGAGATAAGATCTCTTCTGAGCTTCAACCTGAACTGGTGCAGAGCCCGGAAGAGGATTTCGATAGTCGCCTTTTTTGTACTCCTTTTCTTCAAATTTCAAAATCGAGAGTGGGGGGGACTATTGTTGGAGTTAAACTCCGCTCCAGCCGAAGTCCAGCCTGATGTTTAGCCTAATGCAGCTAGTAATCACGGAAGAGCTTCGATCGAAAATTCTCCCCCAGCGGCTGAATTCCAATCAAACTCCTCCATTGGCCAAATCTCTCTCGAACTCCTCCAGCGACTGAATTTCAATCGAACTCCTCCAGCGGCTAAATTCCAGCCGAATTTCTCTAGCAGCCAAGTTCCTGTCAAACTCCTCCAGGAGCTGGACTCCTCCCAGACTTCTGCTTCGGTCGGGCTTCTCTAGGAGCTGAACTTCTTCCAGACTTCTCCTTCGATCGAATTTCTATAGTAGTCGAACTCTTATCGGATCTCTTCTTTAGTCAGATTTCTACGGGAGCCAAACTCCTACCGAACCTCTCCTTCGATCGAATTTCTATAGGAGCCGAGCTCCTTCCAGACTTCTCTTCAGTCGGATTTTTATGGGAGCCGAACTCCTTCCGGATTCCTCTAGGAGCCGAACTCCTTCTAGATTTCTTCTTTAGTCAAGTTTCTACAGGAGCCAAACTTCTTCCGGATCTTTCATTCAGTCGGATTTCTATAGGAGTCGAACTTCTTCCGGACTTCTCTTCAGTCGGATTTCTATGGGAGTCAAACTCCTTCTGGATTTCTCTTTCAGTCGAACTCCTTTCGGACTTCTCATTCAGTCGAATTTTCACAGAAGCCGAACTCCTTCCGAATTTGTCCTTCAGTTGGATTTCTCTAGAAGCCGAACTCCTTTCGTATTTTTCTTTCAGTCAAATTTTTCTAGGAGCCGAACTCCTTCCAGACCTCTCATTCAGTCGGATTCCTTCAGGAGCCGAACTTCTTCCAGACATCGCCTTCAGTCGGATTCCTCCAGGAGCTGAACTTCTTTCGAATTCCTCCTTCAGTCGTATCTCCTTTAGGAGTCTGAACTCCTTTGGAATGGATATATATCAAAGTTCTTCACCAACCAACGTCTGCTTCCTCTAAACTACGGCTATTAAATCTCGACGAACAGTCGCTATCAGTCTGACGACATCCCTCTCTCCATAGCAAACTCCATGCGGCCCCCAGCAGCTCACTACCGGATGGTTATTGCTGTCACTATCAGTCTTATGATACCTTCCTCTCCGTACCGAATTCCATGCGGTCCCGAGCGGCCCATTACCGGACGGTATTGCCATCACTATCAATCAAGCTCCGTTTATAAAAAGAGATTCTTCAGATATATTTTCTCTAAGCTCTCTTCTCCTTTCCGAAATTCTGCCGAACTCTTTTCTGAGCACTCCATTTCTGTTTGCCAGAAGAGTTGACTTGATCGTCGGAGGGTCCTACCGGAGCCACCACTATTAACTCCAGACGGAACTTTATTTTGTAGATCACCGGTGGCGATCTCTTCTTCCTCAGCTTTAGTTCGATTCGGTGTCACCAGATTCTGCACCAACCATCAACTCCGAATGGACCTTTGTTTTGTAGGTCATCGACGGCGATCTTTTCTTCCTCAACTCCAGCTCGATCCGGCGTCAACCAGATTCTGCACCAACAGAGATGTTAAAGAGATGTGCTTACTACTAAATAGTTTGCATGATACGTACTCTACATTTTCTATATTTGTTATATATGCTAAATTTTATTTGTCAATAGTACATGCTTATATAGTTTTGTTGTTTGTCCTATGCTCCTATCCGTTCTTGTGAGAATCCTAGCCGGATCTCTAAGGTTGGACAGAATCTTAAATGAAGTGAAGAGATAAGTTGATCATGGTTCAAGCCGAAATAGTTAGATTGAAGAGTGTTGACAATATTTGAGCTTAAATTTGGATGGAAAAAATCATTAAGCGTTACCTATATGGTCTGGAAAGAAAATGGAAAGGCCACTTGCCGAAGTTTGTCCACGGTGGATCATCAGATACTTAAGTCAATCCGAAAAAATGAAAGAAATATGAGAGTTGCAAAGTATGGAAGAGCATGAGAACTCAAAAAAAATAAACATAAATGTCTTCATGTGGCCACTTACATGGAGAGAGGTTGACATCCATTACCGATAAGGCAAAAATGGTCCTTAACTGCTTGGTAACAGTCACCACATTATGCATGTGGCATTTCTTCATTGTATTAATCATGCAATAATGGCCGAGCTGCTTGGAATGAGTTGTAACCGTCTCTCATTTGGATCTTTGATAGCCATTGATTATTTTAAATACATTTGAATTGGAGGCATGCGGCTTATTGCCGTTGGTCGGCCAACCTGGCGTGGTTGGCTTAATGGTTCAAGTTGTTACCTCGACCGATACCAAAGTCAATATTTTGATCGACAGCCATAGCCGGTGGCCCATCTTGGCTATTAAGATTGGCAGCTCGATTGATGCCAGTTTGACTATTTAAGTTGGTTATTGAGGTCGGGCTGACAAATATGTACCATATTATTATCTTTTAAGGATCAGACAATAAGAAAATACCGAGATTAGATCTTTGAAATCAAATTAGGAAGGAGTTTCACCTTTAAGCTGAAATTTCTACATAAAGGTCGACAAAGGCTACCTAAAAATAGCTGCACTTTCCAAGATTAATTTTTCCAAATGATAAAGTAAGTTTTGAAACTTGAAATCTTGCTACCAATCTAATATATTAAAAATTAACAATAATTTACTTGCTATTATACATGGGAAACCAAGTCCTGGCAACAATCTTTGGTGAAGATGTAGATATAAAGAATCCTCTACTTGCATAAAATTATTCTTCTCACGTGACCATTACTTCAATCCCACCAATATTTTGAATCATTGAACATGAATAGCCAATAATGTCAACATGTTAGATTAAGTTGTTGTGCAAGAAAATTGTAATTTTGTAGATTTGGCGGACAAGCATATGATAAGAAAAGCACGACTCTAGGTAATCAATGTACGCTCTATTTAGATACGCATGATTTACATAGTTCAACATTAGTTTTCTTTCAGATATCACAGCTGCTGCATTAAAAGAAAGATCACAGCTGCATTAAAAAAAAAGATCCATAATCATATCGAAACCAAAAGTAGAAAGTGCTATTATTTGAGAATATTAATTACCGATAAGCAATAAGTATTAATATATCCATACTATAAAATGAGATGATCTTGCTAGCTGTGGAAGCCAAATATTGTCGGAGTTGATATTCCATGAATTTCTTATAATTACTATAATTTCTATTAGAGTTTTGATGGTACTAATTAAAGCTCAACCATGGCCAATGATATTTGGATCGCTAAATATTTTTATGTTACGCATGTCTTCTTTTCGACTTGAAAACATCCCTAATAGTGATAAATTGATGGAAAAATAAATGAACAATAGAGTTGGCAAGCAAATCTATTAATATAGAAAATTTCTCTCTACATATGCAATATTATAAAAGATGCACGGGGCTTCAACTACTTATAAAAATTCATTAATACTATTCAAAAAACTATTACTTCATATATTAGTATCTCTTAATGTCATGAATATTGCTAATTGCATATCATACTCAATAGTCGAATAACTTAACATGATTATAAGCATGCTGTGTGTTTCTATGAGTATTGGTTAAACAATTACATAATAACAATTTACTCTTATTCCATGTTATAAGGTGGCCTAGTACTTTTACATGCTTGCATGCGTGCGCACGCAAAAAAAAAAAAAAAAAAAAAAATCCAACAAACTAAATGATATTTCATGCTTGTACTTCGAAGATGAATGGCAATTCTTGAGGGTAGCACCACACAACTATAAAGATACAAAATACTTTTTGGTAAATTACAAATTACTATGTACATACTTTTGATAAAAATTGAAATTTTAAAATTCAACAGCAACATAACTTACGAAATTTTTTTATTCAATGACCAACAACAATATCAAAAACTCCCACCATTTTTCAATTCATTATTGCAGTATCATCAGTATTATTATCATTGAATCCAATGATAAACAATAGGCATTCATATAGAAGAAGCTAAAACCACCACCAAATTAGCAAGTAGCAATTGTTATTACGATGTTAAATCAGCGGATCACCTGATGTACAGCATCATTTTTATTCCATACCATGGACGATTAGTTGGTTATCTACCCCCCAGCGGTTCGGAAAAAAACCGGGTCGGGCTAAGACACGAGGCATTTCCCCGCATGGAATCGTTGCCGTTGGCTGGTGATCGAAGGGATCATTTTGTTTTTATCCTTTTAACCGTTGGGAGGCGCTGCCCAGGTCCGATGGCGAGGCATACGTGGCAGACCGATCGGTTGCAATGCGTTCGTGAACCTTCTGTCGTTCTCTCCTCTCCGCAGTCTCCGCAACGCCGAGATCTCTCCCACGACCCATTCCAATTTGCTTTCCCCAACCCCCGCCTTTGATGGCCCTTTCCCCTTCTTCGCCCCCTACCTTTCTTTCTTTGGCTCGTCCGTTCCCCTACTAGCTAGCCGAGCGCGCAGCGATCGATCCCACCCTCCTCCCCACCGAAGGCCCGCCGGAATCGCAGGCTCAGGAGACCCCAAATTTTCCTTCTAATTCGAACCATGACCACTGCCACCTCCTCCAATACCGGCGCCACGAACACCTCCCATCCCCACTGCCACCGTCCCTCCTCCGCCACCTCCCAGCCCGCCACCCAGGCCTGCGCCGCCTGCAAGTATCAGCGTCGCAGGTGCAAGCCCGACTGCACCCTCGCCCCCTACTTCCCCGCCGACCAGCAACGCCAGTTCCTCAACGCCCACCGCCTTTTTGGCGTCAGCAACATCCTCAAGATCATCCGCGACCTCGACCCCCTCCAGCGCACCGAAGCCATGCGCTCCATCATCTTCCAGTCCAACGCCCGCGCCCACGACCCCGTTGGTGGATGCTACCGCATCATCCTCGAGCTCGAGCGCCAGCTCGAGCAAGACTCCGCCGAGCTCGCCCTCGTCCTCCGCCAGCTTGCCATCTGCCGTTCCCAGGCTCAAGCAGCTCTATCCCCTACCATGACCACCGCCGTTGCCTCCGACCTCGGCGACGTCCATCCCAATCTCATTCTAAATGCAGACGACACCGTCGGTGATGCCATCTATGGCAGCCGTCAAAACAATCTCGTTGTTCTTCCGATGCATCAACAGCAGCAGCAGTGCCACGATTATTTCTATTATGATGGTGGTGGTGATGATCACCACAACGACCATCATAACAATAATAACAATGGCACAAGCAATAGCAATAGCAATAGCGTTGACGACAGGCATCATCATAATTATAATAACAGAGGGGTCGAGGTGGAGGTGCCAACAACGTCGATGCTGAGCCTCCATCCGCAGCAATGCGGGGTTGACGAGGAGGACGTGAAGCCACTGGTCGACATTTTCGAGATAAGGCAGGCATTCACGATAGGGGATGACGAAGAGGAACTCGCCGAGAATTGTGCTGGCGCTGTTGCCGAACCGTTTCAGTGCAGGTTAGGGTTAGGGTTCTCGAGCTTCTGATTACTTTCCTTTTTTTTTTTTTTTTTTTTCTTTCTTTCTTTTTTTTAAAGTTATGGTTCAAATTAGGCTTGCTAATGCTTCAGCGCGCCGTTTCGGTGATGTTTGCAGAAATTTTGAATTAAGAGACGTGGAGATGGAAGGAGGACATGAATTTGCTAATTACTTGATAAATAGCTGTTAAATTTTGAATTATCGATTTTTTTGCTTCGTGGTTCCCGTCTAGCTAGCTAGCTGTGTCCTTTGATGCACGTTGATATATTTCCATATTTATTCGGCTTTCTATATAGGGCATAGATTTTCCGTAAGTTATGCAATTTCTCATAAATTTTTTATGCCAAGTCGCAAATCCATGATGGAAGTTTCTAGTCTTCTGGGTGGAAAAGGAAGTTTTTTAAAAGAAATAAAGTGGGATGAAATAGCCATACATTAACACCGGTTTGGAGAATAATTTCCATAAAAGCGCCGGTTTCTGAATGAGCTGCATGTCTCTATCGCATTCTAGGCATTTAAGGACTGGATTTGGAAATTACAAGGTGGTGGAGGCATCTTTAGGTTCTGGTTTTAGCTTCCTTGGATACCATAACAAATTCCTTTACTTTGATTATGTTGTGTAGGATTAGTCGGTCAAATTCATCGGTTTTTAGAAGAGGCAAAGCAACATTTAAATACAATAAATGAATAGAATTGGACGTTTCATTGTGTAATAATCATGTTGAAACATTTGAATCTCGGTGCACACTTTCCTTTTTTTTTGCTTTCCCTTTTTTTTTTTCTTTTTTTTCATATTTGATTGTTTTGAATTTTCCTTTTTTTTTGCTTTCCCTTTTTTTTTTTTTTCTTTTTTTTCATATTTGATTGTTTTGAATTTTGATTCTAAAGTTGTTTAATTTTGCAGTGGCAAGATGGACTTGAAAGAGGAGTTAAACCCGATTGAGGATGTTCCAGAACACGATCTGAAAGGCGCTGCCTCCTTGTTTACTCTTACGAATTGTACAAACTTTTCCGTATGATTCTTTTTTAATACTTTTTTTCATCCATTCTTTTAGAAATTTTTTTGATAGTTCGAAATTTCATTGGAAAAATGCGTTGCCTGGTTTCTTTTGATGGACACGGAGATTTCCTCATAAGCCAAGAAGAAGCTTGGACACGTTGACATTCTTATCGACGTATTCACGAATTGGTTTTGAACTCATCGAGGATAATTGATACGAAAGAGAGGGATTTGGATAAGATTGAAGAGGACTTAGTGGTGCTACAGAAGATAAGAACAGAGCTAACTGCTAAATTTTGCGAGGAAAGTGTATCATGCCAGTCTCGATCCAAAGGATCCATGGTGCCACCATGAGTGCTAATGCCACTGAGATCTCTGTTGTTTAAATGACCCAGACCACTCTTCAGCCACCAACCCCTTGGAAGTTTTGTGGGGGGGGGGGGGGGTACCAAAGAGCTCTTCCCCCTGGGATTTTAAACTCTCATTCTAGGTGGGCAGATGTTACTTGAGTGACACATTGCCTTCATTGCTTGCCTATGAATCAGTAGTTTGAATCAGCTCCAGCTTTCTGACATGATTGGTATTGGCTAGTGCCTTAGCTTTAGCCATCTAATCATCTACCTTTTCTTATAGTGGTGGTTCCAACTTGTAGTCCAATGCGATGGAGACCCCACAACCTATTCATAAAATGTTGGGTGCTTGAGAGAGAGTGTTGCAGAAGGATCTTGTGTAGTGTTTGAAGCCTATAGTATGTAGAACAGCCACATATATAGTCGCCAAATATTTACATAATCTCTACTTACCTTCAAAAGTTTGATCAGCATATGGATCTGGTTATTAGTCCACGAAATGATAAAGAATGTATGAACGGTCGCGACTTGTTCGGTTATCCGATGGATGACTGCCTATGCTTTTATTACTACGTAATCGCTTCCATGTTCATTCTTTTTATATGCACTTGTATGTACGATGCAATAATTTGCCCCTCTCGATCGTCTCATGATTCAAACATTATTTTTTCCTACTTTCTAGTAGAGAGTTCTAATTTTGGACTTCGAAAAAATTTCCTTGCTGACTCCTACTTTAACGGGAAAACCAATGCACTGCTTTACAACATCTTGATGCTGGTAAATAACGACATTGATGAGTACCATCCTTTCAAGCATGCCATGATCCATTCTATCTTGATCATGAAGGTTTGCTGATGAAAATTAGTATCATGCATAAATTTGTCCACGATTTCTAGGATTACTCTATTGTTCTTCTACATCACGAGGCAAATTAACTTGTGATTCACCGACCATGCTCTCATCTAATCATTGTTAACTATTCCAGTGCATGCCAATAATTATTAATTTTTTTAATATCAAAAAAATGATAAATCAAACCTAATATCATTTTACTTGTGATGAGTTCCGAAATAAACACAAAAGAAGTGCAATAATTAAACAAGAGTGCATATACCGAGTCTTTTTTTTTCCTCTCTTTTTATTGCTAATAATATTTTCATCACAAGCATACACTACTACATGATGACTTAATCAAGTCAAATTACTCGTAATCACAGAAAAAAATAATTTTCTATCATCTCCATGTTTTAGTTTATCCATCCGACAGCTGATATACCTAACAAATAATGTAAATTGGATCATTTCAAGCTTCAACCTATTCAAAATTTATTTGAACAAATGTAACTACACCACACCCCGTCAAAATAGGCAAGAAGCCCTTATTAAACTAAGCCAATAATATCATAGCTTTAACTTCTAAGATCAGTTTGTTAAATCATTCTAATAATTTTATATGCTAGTGTTTTATCTGATAATTTAAAATATATATAAAAAAAAAATTTATATTCTATATCACGTGGACAACCAATCACAACCAGTCCTTCGTGTAATCCCATAAGCATTCATACATGAACAGGCAGCTATGCTTGACTGCATGCATAGCTAGGGTAAAATTTCTCCCCAACATTCTCCCCTTTTCAGTCCCACGCTCCATTGAGATAGTCTGAGATGGAAAGGGGAGAAAAAAGAATTGCAGACCTAGTAGAAACAAAGGGCGTAGAGGCTGGTCCCTTCCCCACTAAACAAAACCCCCCACGCTTGAGATTTGGAAGATCTCACTCTCACTCAAGCATCCCCCGCCATAGCCCCACAATCCATAGTGAGCCTGAGATAGATGCAAAGAATCTGGTGCTAGAGAACGGTGTTAGGTTTGGCCCCTCCCCACCAAACAAAGCCCCCTCAACGCTAGAAAGCCTGAGACCTCACCCATTTCATATATTTCTTTATGCCCCTTTAGAATCATTTCTTCCAATTCACCAAAGACTCCAGGTAAAACTGTTCCATACTTTTGTCCTCTTAGCATCCCCTCTTTCTCGTGTAAAGGAGCTGTTTTTGGAGGTTTTGGTTCTTGAAGGAGCCACCTTGGAGGTTTGGTTCATCATGGCAACATAAGCGCTCCTTTCTTGGCGTGGAGATTTGCTCTGAACACCGTTCTTGATCATTTTCATCTGCTATCCCGGGCTGTTTTGTGATATCAAAATCGCTACTTTCCGACATGGTTTTGCTTAAATTTGTCGGCTTTGGCGTTGCCCATCTCTTACTCCTGGTCGGTACTTCAGCTCTGTCCTTTTCTAGGTTTTCTGGGTTCTATGTTTCACCTGAAATGAGTTTTCTTGGAGTGGAGGAAGATGTAGAGGTGGCTGTGGGAAACTTTTGTTGAGTTATTGGATCTTGGATTTATGTTATGAGTGAGAGGGGAGCAGTAGGATGGGCCGATGGCGAGAGACTCTTCGCCCATGGGTTCTCCGAGTGGTAGTTGTTCTTCTGGCCGTCCATGGATCTAAAGGTAAAATTCATTGCAGAAGTGTTTCATTTATATTTTTGTTATGCTTAGCCGTGATATGATTTATGACAAATTAAAGGGCAAAACTTGCGACTTTTTCTGGTTTGTTATGGTTCCACCTTGGATCTTTTTCCCGCCGTGGCGTTTGCTATCTCTCTTTCTAATTTGGAATCAGCGAAGCGATGGATGTTTGGGTAAAGTTCAGATTAGAGTCAAGAGAGTTTTCTTGATGGTTTTTGTTTCGACTCTATATGGGTAAAGAAAGCAAGTAGTTATGTGATTTTGGATTCATCTCATACAGTTTAGAAGAAACGACAGAAAACTACTTGCTTTAGGTAGATAGTTCTTATGCTTTCACAAAACATGTTATTAAAAGCGTCAAGAAGTCTGCACAAACGTAATACAGTTTGTCTGAAGGCTTTGTTTTCAGAAGAAACTGGTTCAAATTTTCGTGCTTTAATCCTAAACCTCATCACTTTATCCAGATTTGCTCTTAGATGACCCATCCTTCTCATCAAGAGAGATATGCTTAGATGATGCTTTTCTCATCTGATCTTTCTTTTCTGTCATAGATTTCTTCTTTGCCATGACCCTTTTTCATGTGATATGGTGCAAATATATTCTTACATTGGCCACATTTTGTTCAGCATTAATTCTGTGAGGAAGATAACATAGGAATTCAGTAAAATTGTAACCAGGCAACGGTGACACTAATTTATAGATTCTAAAGTAGCTACATTCCCACCTTGGCAAATTCTTGAGACCGTAAGAAAGATAATCTTCTTCAAGAGCATAGCGTATCATGAAGAACCCTTTCATAGAAAAGCACTGCAATCCAGGCCTAGCAATGATGTCCGAATTGAACTCAACTCTTCGTGGAAAAACTGCAACACTCTCACTATAGTTTACATAAGAGATTGGGGAAGAAGTTGACACCATGCTAATAATTCCATTTTTCAATAGGCTGTGTATGTTAGGTTTTTCCGTATTTTTTCATATCTGTGCTTCCTTTACTTCACATATGTTGGTGCAGAAACTGATCGTCGCCGGAGGTAGCCGGAGTGGGGGCCGTCGAGGTCGCCGCCGGGGACCTGCAAAATGAAGTCCCGTCTGGAGCCGGTGGGGGGTGGCTCCGAAAGGACCCTCCGACGGTCAAGTCAGTTTTCGCCCAACAGAAATGGAGTGCTCGGAATGAGTTCCGGAGCTTAGAGAAGAAGAGGAGAGCTCAGAAAGATTAGAGGTCAGAGAGCTTTGGCATATCTGAAGGGTCCTTTATAGGCGGAGCTTAGTTGATGGCGACAGCCATACCGTCGCATGGAGTTCGGTACGGAGAGGATGGCGTCGTCAGACGGTCGATGAAGGCCATATTGGCAAGTTGTGGGCCGCATGGAGTTCGGTACAGAGAGGAAGGCGTCGTCAGGGAGTGGCGTTGCCAGAGGTGGTAGCCATGTCGTCTGGTTTCGTCGCCTGTCGCAGACTGATGGCGACAATTCATCTCGTAGGAGAGTCCGGCAGAAGGGAAGGCAGGGGGAGTTCGGCTGGCTGAAGGGTCGGCCATCTGTAGAGTTCGGCTGGCTGAAGGGTCGGTCATCTGTAGAGTTCGGCCGAGGGACGGTTGCCGAGGAGTTCGACCGCTGAGAGGCCCGAAGAAGCTCGGCTGAGGCCCGGTTGAAGGACTTCGGTTGCTGGTTGGTTCGGCTAAGGCTCGTCCGCTGAGGAGTTCGGCCGCTGAGAGGACTTCGTTGAAGCTCGGCCGCTTGGAGTCGGTCCGAAGGAGTTCGGCCGTGGGGAGTCCGAAGGAGTTCGGCCGCCCAAGAAGTTCGGTCTCGACGCTGGGAGTCCGGAAGAAGCTCGGCAGCTGACTAGTTCGGCCTGCTGGAAGAAGCTTGGCAGCTGACTAGTTCGGCCTGCTGGAAGAAGCTCGGCCGCAGGGAGTTCGGCTGAAGCTCGGCAGCTGACTAGTTCGGCCTGCTGGAAGAAGCTCGGCCGCAGGGAGTTCGGCTGAAGCCCGTCTGCCGAAGCTCTTCTGCGGCTACTGGTTGCATTAGGCTGGGTATCGAGCTAGACTTCGGCTGGAGCGGGATTTATCCCCAACACTAGCCCCCCCACTCCCGAGTTCGAAAATTGAAGGAAGGGAGTAGCAAAAAAGGCGACTGCCGAAGTCTTCTTCTAGCCCCCGCGTTTGTTGCAGCTGAAGCTCGGGGGAGGTCTCATCTCCAGCCAATGTTGACGTTGAAGTTGAAGCTGAGGCTTGGGGGAGACCTCATCTCCAGTCGATGTTTGGAGTTGAAATGGAACTCGTTTCCAGCCAAAGTTGATGAAGCTGATGTTGAAGCTCTCTGGCCGAGGTTGACATGATAGCTTTCTCTAGCCGAGGTCGATGTTGAAGCTCTCTGGCCGAGGTCGTCGCGGGCCTTACGTCTATCCGAGGTTACTCAGGCGCTCTGGCCGAGGTTGCCGAGGACCTTATCCCTAGTCGGAGTCGATGCGGGCGCTCGGGGGAGATCTCATCTCCTACTGCCGAAGTTGGCCCAGTCCCTCGGGGGAGATCTGATCCATAGCCGAAGTTGCTCGGAAGAGATCTTATCTCTAGCCGAGGTTGATGGAGACTCTCTTTTCTGTGGACTTTGAGCTCGACATGAACTTTGCACACGTTATGACGAGGTTCTCCTCCTGCTCCAAACGGGCTGTGGGGGCACATGTGGACCGTCGTCCGAGCCTCTCCCTCCATCTCGTCTTTTGTGAACGAAGCCTTCACTCGAGAGAGATCTTATCTCTGGCCGAGGTTGCTTTTCGGAGAGATCTTATCTCTGGCCGAATTGCTCGGGAGAGATCTTATCTCTGGCCGAGGTTGCTTTTCGGGAGAGATCTTATCTCTGGCCGAACTGGTCCGGGAGAGATCTTATCTCTGCCGAGGTTGCTTTTCGGGAGAGATCTTATCTCTGGCCGAACTGCTCGGGAGAGATCTTATCTCTAGCCGAGGTGGTTGCTCGGGAGAGATCTTATCTCTGGCCGAGGTTGCTTTTCGGGAGAGATCTTATCTCTGGCCGAACTGCTCGGGAGAGATCTTATCTCTGGCCGACGTTGCTTTTCGGGAGAGATCTTATCTCTGGCCGAACTGCTCGGGAGAGATCTTATCTCTGGCCGAGGTTGGTTGCTCGGGAGAGATCTTATCTCTGGCCGAGGTTGCTTTTCGGGAGAGATCTTATCTCTGGCCGAACTGTCTCGGGAGAGATCTTATCTCTGGCCGAGGTTGCTTTTTGGGAGAGATCTTATCTCTGGCCGAACTGCTCGGGAGAGATCTTATCTCTGGCCGAGGTTGCTTTTCGGGAGAGATCTTATCTCTGGCCGAATTGCTCTTTGACCTGCTTGTATTAGGGCGAGGTCTTCCTTCCTAACACGGCGACTGTTGACTGCTTCTTTCCCTGTCATTACATAGTTTTGGCGCCGAAAAAATAATACACTGTTGAAAAGGGAGAACTTCATTGAAAGGAAGTTACTGGCAATGTTTTTCCGAATTCTCTGCGATTCAGGACGACCTTTTCTACCTCATGCTGGCTTCCTCACTTTGAAGCGTGTTTCTCTTGGCTTCCATGCTGGGTCCTTGGGTAACGTTGACGACGTAGTGAGGCGGCCGACCTTATCGTCTACGGCAGCGCCCTACGCCGATCTTCAGGCTCGCGTCGAATGAATTTACTCAGCCGCCCCTTTCTAACGAGCCCCTCGATCTCGTCCCGGAGCTGGATGCACTCCTCAGTGTCATGGCCGTGGTCGCGATGGTAGAGGCAGTACTTGCTTCGGTCACGCTTGTTTGAGGGAGACCGTAACCCTTCGGGTCTTGGCAGTTGGTTCTTAACTTCGGTGAAGATCTGAGTTCGAGGAGCATTGAGGGGGGCATAGTCGCGGAATCTTTTGGGAGGAGGGCTTCTTCGCGCTTCTTTGTAAGCTCGAGGAGTCCGAGCCCGCCTGCTGCTAGAGGGAGTCCGTGAGCGCGGCCGAACTTCATTCGGCTCCCCATTGCCTGCCAGCTGCTCCCTTAAGGCTTCTTCGTCCTTCGACTTGAAGGCTTCTTCCGCACGGGCATATCTCTCGGCCCGAGCCAGCAGATCGGCGAGGTCCCTAGGGTACCTTTTCTCCAGGGAGAACAGCAAGTTATTTTTTTGAAGACCGCCCTTGAGGGCGGCCATGGCGATCGATTGGTCCAGGTTCCGGACTTCCAGCGCGGCAGTGTTAAACCGGGTGACGTAGGCCCGGATGGGTTCCCCCGCCTTCTGCTTGATGGCCATCAAGGAATCCGAACCTCGGCGCGGCCGCCTACTACTCACAAAGTGGGCCGCGAACTATTGACTCATCTGGTCAAATGATAAGATGGTACTCGGCTTGAGCGCCGAGTACCAGTTTCTGGCAGCTCCTTTCAGGGTAGAGGGGAAAGCCCGGCACAATATAGCGTCTGGAGCACCGTGGAGCAGCATCGTCGTCCGAAAGGCTTCCAAGTGGTCGACCGGATCGGTGGTCCCATCGTAGCTGTCGAACTGTGGGAGCTTAAAGTTCGGCGGGACCGATTCCTGCATGATTTTCTGCGAAAAAGGGGGGTCAGTGCAAACGTCATTGCCACGTGAGGGAGAAGTGTGACGAAGTTCTTCGATTCGCCGGCTCATCTCTAAGAGCTTTTGATCCAGGAGATCTTCACGGTTTCTGATCTCCATGGCTCTCTTGTGGAACGGGCGCGAGGCTTCACCCTTGGCCGATCCATGATCCGAACAAGGGCTCTCCCTCCTCTGCCTCTCCAATCCGGGGATCGGAGGTCGGGCTGTCCAAGTCGGTCGCTTTTGGACCGGATCACTCGGATTCCGGAGAGTCCCGCGCCGGTTGGGCTGGCACCGGGGCTTGCTGGTGCATGGCCTGCACTGCCTGCACTGCCTCCGTGAGATCGCGAACCTGCTTGACGAGCAGGTTGAACTGCTCCGCGTCCACCGCGGCTACAGAGTGAGCCTGGATCGCCGGGGCTGGAGCAGGAGCGGTCGGATCCGGACGGGATCGGGCCGCGGAGGCCGCCGACCGCCGAGTCGAGGCTCTCCTGGGGGGCATCTCTTCTTTTCTTCTGAAAAGAGGAAGAAGAGAAATCTTTGGAGTGGAAAGGGGGAAAACGTCGCCGAGCACTCCTTTAAGAACGAGGGGACTTCGGCTCTCTCTTAACAGAGACCACAAGGTCGAAGTCGGCCCTCCTTTTAGCGCCAATCTGTTGGTGTAGAAACTGGTCGTCGCCGGAGGTAGCCGGAGTGGGGGCCGCCGAGGTCGCCGCCGGGGACCTGCAAAACGAAGTCCCGTCCGGAGTCGGTGGGGGGTGGCTCCGGCAGGACCCTCCGACGGTCAAGTCAGTTTTCGGCCCAACAGGAATGGAGTGCTCGGAATGAGTTCCGGAGCTTAGAGAAGAAGAGGAGAGCTCAGAGAGATTAGAGGTCAGAGAGCTTAGCCTTGGCGTATCTGGAGGGTCCTTTATAGGCGGAGCTTAGTTGATGGCGACAGCCATACCATCGCATGGAGTTCGGTACGGAGAGGATGGCGTCGTCAGGCGGTCGGTGACGGCCATACTGGCAAGTCGTGGGCCGCATGGAGTTCGGTACGGAGAGGAAGGCGTCGTCAGGGAGTGGCGTTGCCAGAGGTGGTAGCCATGTCGTCTGGTTTCGTCGCCTGTCGCAGACTGATGGCGATAATTCATCTCGTAGGAGAGTCCGGCAGAAGGGAAGGCAGGGGGAGTTCGGCTGGCTGAAGGGTCGGCCATCTGTAGAGTTCGGCTGGCTGAAGGGTCGGTCATCTGTAGAGTTCGGCCGAGGGACGGTTGCCGAGGAGTTCGACCGCTGAGAGGCCCGAAGAAGCTCGGCTGAGGCCCGATTGAAGGACTTCGGTTGCTGGTTGGTTCGGCTAAGGCTCGTCCGCTGAGGGGTTCGGCCGCTGAGAGGACTTCGTTGAAGCTCGGCCGCTTGGAGTCGGTCCGAAGGAGTTCGGCCGTGGGAGTCCGAAGGAGTTCGGCCGCACAAGAAGTTCGGTCTCGACGCTGGGAGTCCGGAAGAAGCTCGGCAGCTGACTAGTTCGGCCTGCTGGAAGAAGCTTAGCAGCTGACTAGTTCGGCCTGCTGGAAGAAGCTCGGCCGCAGGGAGTTCGGCTGAAGCTCGGCAGCTGACTAGTTCGGCCTGCTGGAAGAAGCTCGGCCGCAGGGAGTTCGGCTGAAGCCCGTCTGCCGAAGCTCTTCTGCGGCTACTAGTTGCATTAGGCTGGGTATCGAGCTAGACTTCGGCTGGAGCGGGATTTATCCCCAACAACATATATCCCTTGTGGGGGCAAATAGAGGGAAGCAACAAGAGATGGAATTTGAAATCAGAGTCTTTTAATTTCTTTGATATTTATTATTTTCATTCCTAGAGTGAATAACATGACCTTTTTTTTTTCTGAATACTTCCTGAAATTTATGACTACAAGATGAATACTTATGCTAAAGTTAAGGTGCTGTTCTAAATCACCCCAATTTACCTACTGCAATGTAAAATTCATACAAATATATTGTTTTCTTTAATTAGCAATGGATGCATCCAATGTGGATTAATCATTTCATTGTGTCTTCTGTTTGAACGATTGTATTCTGAATATTGTTCTGAATTACAACAACATGCAAATTGTGAGTTGCATGTGATGTATGTGCCCTAGCAACTTCTCTAACAACAACTCTATGCAGCATTTTGGGAAATGGTTGGCTATATATGCCTGGTTTTATCCTGTTTAAAAATATACTTTAGTATGCCTTCAGAGCATGGCTATGTGCTTATATGATCTCACTAACACTGTTGCTATAGGTCCAATTTCAAATTTTGTACAGCAACTATCAAAATCATCAAATGTACATCCATGGGCTCGCAGAACACTGCTTTCAGCAACATCTGGGCCTCCACCCAATGGCACGGATTTGAAGCTTGAGCCCTCAGGCGTTCTAGCTCCACCCATTCTTCCACCACTTGAACCACTAAGTACAGGTTAATATTTATGACCAGTTCAGTTGTTTTGAATTTCCAAATACTAACATAGATATAAATGCTTTTATTCTTATGCTGGGTTCCATGAATCCCTTTCACACAAATCACCTGCACTACCACATATCAAAGAGAGAGGACCTACTCTGGTGTATCTTCCAAAATCGCAAAGTGAATATGCACATATCAGATAATGGTCCCTGAAGGTAGCCTTGATAGAAATATATTGAATTTCTTTTGAAATCTAAGGTCACTTGCTAAAATTTAAAGCTTACATATTAGAAGCTGATGTACATGCACCAACAGTGATGCTGCCTAAATCTGAGGTTTCATCCCCTTCCACCCAAGCAGTAATACCATTGATGCAGCCTAGTGCTGCACATGATAGTGTAACAACAAAAAAAAGAGTGTCCATGATCTCCATCTATACAAGGTCTAGCATCAAAATTTTCATGTTTGGGAAGGCAAATCTCCATCAATAAATTATTCACATAATGTTCTTGGAATGTTATCAAATTCAGATTTTTTTTTTTTTAGTGTGCATTTACAGATCATGATTTTTCTCCATCCTATATGATCTCTCCATTAGCACATACTGGAATGGGAGTGTCTGTGACTAGGGTTTGTGAGAAAGCACCCAATAGTAATTCTCCAGTTCCAGTACCACATGCGCAGGATATGTTTAATTAACAGCACATGCACTTGGTTGCCAATGGATGGCAATTTTTCTGGGAATCTAATTTCTTAGCATATGTGACTGAACTAGTTTCCTTATCTCCAAGAAAATCTCCACTTCAACCACCTACTGTGTTTCCAGCTGGAGAGAAAATAGTTCCATCCATGACACCACTTGCTTCTCATACTATAAATTTGCAGCCTAAGCATTTGAGCACTTTATGCTTTTCTTCTTCTTCTTTGGATCTAACCTGGAACCTCTCCACTAAGGAGAGGCAGCAGCGAGCTGACCTAAATTCTGTTGGCATTTTACTAATCCTTCGGGATTTCTTGCTTAATGGATCATCATACCTTGGAATGTTCCTTGGCTTATAAATTTTTCAAGTTTAATTGATCATGCATTTATGGTGATAAATAATGCGCAAAGCTGGCTGTTCCTCCTAAATCAATTGCTTCTCCTGTCATACAAGGGAATGAATATGGCATGCATACTGGTGCACCACCAAAGGAACTGTCCAGTCATTCAACACAAGCAAATTATTCTTATCCCAAAGGTATTGTTCTTGTTAGTAAAAAAAATACTGGATCCAAGATATAAGTGGCAAATTCCATGCCTTTTTCTTTTTGAAGTTGATCATGCATTTGTGGCAATATGTTTTGTGCAGGAACTGCTGTTTCTCCAACATCAGGTACTTCTACCATTCATGGGCATGGATACAGCATCCCAGTTGCTGCACCCCTGGATGAGTCATCTAGCCATTTATCCCCTGTAAATCATTCACATTCAAAAGGTATTCATTCTTCTCTTTAGTGAAAGATATTGGAATGAGAAAGCTGAACAGACTAACTCCATAGACTTATCTTCTCTATATTCATTTATCACAACATATGATGTGCAGGGCCTGCTGTTTCTCCTGCATCAATCACTTCTCCTGCTGACCATGGGAATAGGTACGGCATGCCAGTTGCTGCACCAGCAACAGAATCATCCAGCAACTTATCCCCTGTAAATTATTCACATCCGAAAGGTATTCATTCTTCTCGTTAGTGAAAAATATTGGAAAGAGAAAGTTAAATAGACCAAGTCCATGACTGATCTGCTCTACATTCATTGTGAACCTGTGGCAATATATGATGTACAGGGCCTGCCATTTCTCCGACATCAATCACTTCTCCCACCACCCATGGGAATAGGTATAGCATGCCAGTTGCTGCGGCACCAACAGAATCATCCAGCCATTTATCCCCTGTAAATTATTTGCATCCAAAAGGTATTCATTCTTCTCCTTAGTGAAAAACAATGGAATAAGAGATTTAGAATAGATGCATGGGTGATCTGCACACTTGTGGCAATGTATGATGTGCAGGGCCTGCTGTTTCTCCAGCATCAATCAATTCTCCTGCCAATCATGGGAATAGGTATGGCATGCCAGTTGCTGCATCGCCAACAGAATCATTCAGTCATTTATCCCCTGTAAATTATTCACATCCAAAAGGTATTCGATCATTCTTATGTTTAGAGAAAGATATTGGAATGAGGAAGTTAATCAGAGTAAGTCCATGACTGATCTTCCATATATTGATTCTATACTTGCGGCAAATATGATGTGTAGGGCCTGCTGTTTCTCCGACATCAATCACTTCTCCTGCCAACCATGGGAATAGTTATGGCATACCTGTTGCTGCACCACCAGCCGAATCATCCAGCAATTTACCCCCTATAAATCATTCACTCCCAAAAGGTATTCTTCTTCTTCTTGCTAAAAACAAAATGTTGGAATGAGAGGACTGCTGTCATGAGACTCATGATGGATTTTTTTTATTGATCATGCACAACCTATGATGTTCAACGCCTATTATTTCTCCAACACACTGATTCCATGGCTGATCTTTATATGTTGATAGTGCATTTGTGGCAATGTATCATGCGCAGGGCCTGCTGTTTCTCCAGCACCCACCACTTCTTCTGTCACCCATGGGAGATATGGCATGCCTGTTGCTCCACCACCAAGGCATATATCCAGCCCTTTATCCCCCAAAAATTATTCACACAGGAAAGGTACTCATCTCCTCCTTGAAGATGTTGAATGAGAACTTAAAAATGCCAATCCAATGACTAATCTTTCCGCAGGCTCTTTTCCTGTTATAAGCCCGGCTCAACATGAGGCTGATGTACCCTCAAATACAGCACATGCTCCTTCCAATTCACATCCCCAACCTCCAATGGAAAGGATACTTCACGGCTTTGCACCAGTACCTGTAGTTTCGTTGCACCAACCGAAAGCTAGGAAAAGAACTGGGAACCCTGCATCTGCTTCTTCTCCAGAATCCCACAATCCAGGTTGGAATAATATAACTGAAAATGTTATATTGACCCTTCATTGGGTTTTATTAAGAGGCAGGTGTTTTCTCCAGCTCCTTCACATCCTCCAGCAGTACTTCCAAAGCATGGTAGAGAGCATCATGCTCTGCCGCCCTATATTCAAGGTAGTAAATTTACTAAATAACATGCAGAGCAAAAAGATGTATTATTGCTTTAACTCTTTACCCTGTTTCTTTTCCTTCAGGTCCTTCAATTTCCCAAGCTCCATTTTACTCAGCAGATAATGAAGGAAACCCTACACCTTCCCCATCTATAAGATTCCCATCTACCAAAAATAAGCATATACTTAGTGCTTTTAATTTTTACTCTTGTTTCTGATGCATGTTTTGCCTTTGTTACAGTACCAGTTGTTATTGGTTTTTGATCATGCTCATGCCTACAGGTCCTGTTCAATCTCCTGTGCTGTCTCCTTCTGGGTCTGCTTCAGGAAAGCCAAGGGCACCACAGCTTCAACCTGTCCATTCATTACCACCTCCACCGCCTAATCTAGGTAGGTATAGAGAGTTATCATTTTGTCACTATGTAGTTGTCAACTTTTGTGATATTCCCATTGCATTGTTCCAAGATTCTCCAAGTCTAGCTGAATATACAACCGTAATCGTTGTTTATTTGGTTTGTCTGCAGACTGTACTATGCCATTATATTGTGCAGAGCCTTTTACAAATAGCCCTCCAGGATCACCGTGTGCTTGTGTGATGCCGATAAGAGTTGGACTTCGTCTAAGCATTGCACTATACACATTCTTCCCTTTAGTCTCTGAGCTTGCCCAAGAAATTGCATATGGGCTTCTCATGAAACAAAGTCAGATCCGCATCATGGGAGCAAACGCTGCTAGTGAGGATTATGACAAAACTATTGCACTCATTGATCTGGTGCCACTTGGAGACAACTTTGACAATGCTACAGCATTTTTAGTCTATGAGAAGTTCTGGCACAAGCAGGTTTTCATAAACCCCTCATATTTTGGGGATTATGATGTCTTATATGTTCTCTTTCCAGGTTAGAGTACATGTTTCAGTGTTATTCCTCATGTTGGTCAATGCATATTTTATTTTGCATAGGCAAAGTGTTTAGTGTAAGATGGAGGACCCTCTTACATCTCCATGTGTCATTTTTGATGGATGATTTGATCCATTGACTAACTGGGCCACATTACCATTTTTAGCATCATAAACAATCAGATCTAAGCACGTACTGTTCATTTGGTTATTCTCATAACATCCTCAGCATGTTTGATTCATGTGAGGGGTATGATTAATCATATTTTGCAATTCATAAATATAAACTTGTTGGGGGAGGTTCCCTTCTCTTTTAAGAGTAAGAATTGAACTATATGGGATTTTTTTTTTTTTTTTTTTTTTTTTTTTTTGGGTGTGGGACTAATTATAGGGGGTTGGAGCTTAATGAATTGGATCCTCTTAAACAATGAGGCACTTTGGACTTTGGATGGTGGGACATGTTATGCATGCGAGGGATAGTAAGGATGACTGTAATCCCCCAATCTGATTAAATAATTTCATTATTGATTTTATTTTGAAAAATAAACTCCCAACTTTGGGAGGTTTGACTCTTTTGTTTCTCTCATGCAGAACATGAACTGAACTAAGAGGAATTTGTTTATTTAAGTTGGGAGCAGTTAAAATGCCAAGAGAGAGATGTTAAAAAGAATAACCTGGAGCCTCATAAGCACTTGAGATTTCGGGTTCTATATTGGAACTGATATATTGCTTATCCTAACTAGCATTAGGTTTGGTCTTTTGCAGTGGTGCTTTTCGATTAGAAAACAGAAAAATATAACTTACCTCATTATTGATGAATTGGAAAGTATGGAGGATTAGGATTTCTCACTGATGTGATGTTTTGCCTAATAGAATGTCATAGAAGTGCTCAGTAAGTCGGAAGAGTTTAAAGCATCTGTTGATTATGTGATACACGGAGGGAGCACTTTCATATTGTCAAAAGTTTGTTTCTGGTAGTGCATACTTGACTGCTGTCTTGCTTGGATTGTCTTGATTTTCTTTTATATTATATATGCAGGACTTCCTCCATCACCACCCACGGCACCCGGAAATGTTAATGTTGATAATGAGGCATATGGCAGTGACAATAACTCTAGGAGAATACATCCTCTAGGGGTTGACGTGAGAAAGCAAAAAGAAAAACAAAGTGGCACTGTAATAGCTATCATTGTTCTTTCAGCTGTTATAGCATTGGTATTATGTGTTGGAGCTGCATGGCTTTTCTTGTTGAAACATAGAGAAATTTCTCATTTGCCAAAACCAGCCTCACAGATATCGCTACCTTCATTTGCAAAGGCATCAGGTGGTAATATTTCCTATTCAATTTGTGTGACAGTGATTTTATCAGAAGTTGGTAGGAAGGATTATAATAAGCTGACGGTCAAATCTGCAACTCTCAATAACATTGTTCCAGTTAACATCAAGTTACATTTGCTGATCTAGTTCATTTTGTATGTACAGAATTTAGCAACTTAACAATAGGTGATAATAGAATAAATAGTTCAACGTGAAATATGTACACAGTTTCTGGTATGTCCCCAGAATAAAAAATGGTCTCCATTTCCTCATGTTAATAAAAAGAGTTTCTAGAAACACCTTTGATTAATGTGAAAAGCATAAATTGTATACCATAGTTGCCCTTGGAAAGGTCAAGTCTGCAGATGCAAAGTTCTTTTAAGAGAATTGAGAGAGCTTAATTTTGAAAGAGAAAGATTGTAACAATTATGTTGCAGTTTTCCTTTTCAAACTCTAAAACTTGGCCTTTCATGTGTCGTTTGACAACAAGAGAGAAGTTGGCATGACTTGCATTTAAAGCGGGGACAGGAACCCTTGTTTTCTTTGATCTTGGTCGAATTCCCTTGTTTTCAGGGATAAGAACCTTTTTTATTTTTTTGAGTTTTTTTTTTTTTGTAATAACTCCTTTTCGATATGCCAAAAATGTTGCAGGAAGTGGACATACAATATCTGGAAGTAGGCCAACTTCTGCCTCAACATCCTTCAACTCTAGCATTGCAACATGTGCAGGATCAGCAAAGTCATTCAGCCTAGCCGAGGTGGAAAGAGCTACGAACAAATTTGAGGATTCAAGAATTATTGGTGAAGGTGGTTTTGGATGTGTATACGAAGGCACTCTTGAGGATGGAAGAAGAGTGGCCATCAAGGTGCTCAAGAGAGATGATCAGCAGGGTAGCCGAGAATTCTTGGCCGAGGTTGAGATGCTGAGTCGCTTGCATCACAGAAACTTGGTAAAGCTGATTGGTATATGCACAGAGGAGCATTTCCGCTGTCTGGTCTGTGAACTCGTTCCAAATGGTAGTGTGGAATCTCATCTACATGGTAAGGACCAGTATTAGTCCCTAATGTTACATTGTTCAGCATATTTTTGGTTGATAATTTGGTTATTCACGAAATATCATCTATAATGCACATTTATTTCAACGGGCAACTCCAGTGGTTATCCAAATTGTGGAGCATTAGCCCCAAAATATATGTCATCGTTCTTGGGCTTGTTTTCCAATTGTCGAGCTTTATCACCGTCTGCATGCTTCCAATTGGTCAAACTGTTGAGCTTGTTTGAACATAACAAATTTTGTTTGTGCTTATCAGTCTTGGGACTAATTGCCATTGGGGGTACAGAGATAACTAGTTCAGGCTTAGGCTGATGAGAAATTTATTCATTAGTTGCATCATGTTATTTTTTATATTCTCCTTTCATTGATTTCAAGCTGCTTCTGAGAAACAATTTGAACTGTGATTTCTACACAGGAGTGGATAAGGATGGTGCTCCACTTGATTGGAATGCCAGGCTGAAGATTGCGCTTGGTGCTGCTCGAGGTCTTGCATATCTGCATGAGGATTCAAGCCCTCGTGTCATACATCGTGATTTCAAAGCCAGCAACATCTTGTTGGAACATGACTTCACTCCTAAAGTGTCTGATTTTGGTCTAGCCAGAACAGCTCGAGATGAGGAAAACGAGCACATTTCAACACGTGTTATGGGAACTTTCGGGTATATGGCTCTAAAATATCATTATTATCAATGTGATGCTTTAAATGATAAAAGCTGTCTTCTTTTTCTTTTTCTTTTGTAGTTATGTAGCACCAGAATATGCAATGACGGGGCATCTTCTCGTCAAAAGCGATGTTTACAGCTATGGTGTTGTCCTACTTGAGCTCCTAACAGGAAGGAAGCCAGTTGACATGTTGCGGCCTCCAGGACAAGAAAATCTAGTGACATGGGCTCGTCCCCATCTTAGTAGCAAGGGTGGATTAGAGAATGTCATAGATCCATCTCTTGGCACCATTCCATTTGACAGCGTGGTAAAAGTGGCTGCCATTGCTTCAATGTGCGTTCAGCCTGAAGTTAATCAGCGTCCGTTCATGGGCGAGGTAGTGCAAGCCTTAAAATTGGTCTGCAATGAGCGTGATGAGCATGGAGGATCAGGAAGCTGCAGCCAGGAGGAGATATCCACACAGGATATGGAAATATGGACCGGTACAGGGTTGGATCTGGAATCAGAGAGGGTGACTTCGGCATCTGATATATTCAGCACGTTAGCAAGGTTTACAAGGGATGTTTCTGGATCGTTCCGGACGTATTCAAGCTCAGGCCCTCTAAGAACAGGTTGGGGTGGGCGGTTTTGGCATAGACTGAGAGGCTTGTCATCAGGAAGTGCAAGCGAGCATGGGAGATTTGGCACAGATTTTGTGTGCTGTGATCAGTGGGTGTAGGAATGCTTGGTTCGTTTTCATCCCTGCTGAAGAGAGATCCAACAGAACCATCCTGGCAGCTGACCATGCTCTAGGCAAGTAGGGTTCAGAAAGCTCTTGTTCATCAAAGGGAAGCGGCACTCCCTAAGAAACCGGAGAAGATCGTGGTGGGAGTGGATAAAGATGGGAAAATTTTGCAGCTTATCATCCTGAAAGATGAGCATGACTAAAACAAGAAGCATTATTCTTCTGGGCACAAACAGAAATCTGACTAATGGAGCTGCTATGTTCGAAGAAGCTTCATCGTTGGTCTGAACAAGAAAATCGTGAGGATTCAATTAGAATTCTATTGCCCAATGGCAATGTACGTTATTGATGCTTTTTTGCTTCTCCAGATTGGAATATTGAATTTTTGGTTATGAGGGCCCTTCTGTAGCTGGAATTGAAATAAAGGCTGCTGCTCCAATTAACCGTTTTTGACTCTGTAAGTTTAGCTCTCTTCACTGATTAATCCATTCAATTGTCTTTATTGGCATGCGCAATTTCTTATGGTCCATGTACAAGCCTTTAACCTATGATTCATCCTCGATAAATGCGGTTCAGAATTCCGATTCTCATAATGCCATGCTCTCTGCTGCAAATTGCTTTCATCTTTTCTTGAGTTGCAGTCTTGCAGAGACAGCTTAGCTGGAAAGGATTTAATGATTACATTCACCAACATTGAGGCCGCTTAGTTGGCCCCTATGATTAAGATTAAACCATGATCCTCTCTCCCACTCTTCTCTGTCTGCCGAGTGCAACAAGACCTGCTATTATGTGAAGCCTGAATTCCATGACACCCGAGACTCGTTCTACTTGGGGTTGTCCTGGATAAGCTTCGCTATATATTGTTCCAGCTGGGGTTGTGCCGGACAAGCTTGGCCATCCGCCTGACCAACTTGTTGGTACACGAACTTTTGGTGGGACAATGGGGTGCGGGGAAACTTGAGACACCACCACAACAGCCACAATTTTGTGAGGAATGCTCATCCAATGAGTTTTAAATGTTTAGAATGCCACCACTTGCAATGTTTTTGCTCGGTTTTTATTTTTTTAAGATAGAGATGTTATTACTCATCAATAAAGCAGTATCTTTCTTTTATTTTTAGTACAAATGGGGTAAAAACCCCATGAACGTAAAAAGGAAACACCAGCCAAGTCAGCCATTAGCAGCATTCTAGTAATGAAGGGGAGAGAAGAGAGGGACAAGAAGAACCCATTCGAGGACGGCCTAGCTAAGCTGTTAGCTGATTGGTTGGTCTTCCGATAAACATGTGAGATTTGAAATGAGTCTACGGAGGCAGCACGGAATAAGATGAGCTAACAAAAAATGGATGGAGGGGAGGGAATTAATTTGCATGAAGCTGCTCTTGAGATGTTTGGTGATCCAATTGATAACGGTAGACAAATCACCTTCCAACCAAATCCCAAGATGGTAGGTAGCAGCAGTAATAGTGCTCCATGCTGCCAAGAGTTTAGTTTCGAGAATAGAGTGGGCCACCATTCTTGTAATAGCTTCCACGTACGCTACAATCTCATGATGATCTTTGATAATGTATCTAAGACGAATGGTTTTCCCATTAGACCAAGAGGCATCAAAATTCACCTCTACCATGAATCATAAAGAAGACGAATGGTTCGTCCATCACCAATCTACCATCGAAAACCATTTTGCACGAGTGAACGCCACAAAGGAGAAGCACCTCTCACTGGTTGCTAATCAATCCAATTTGTATTTCGAGGATACCAATTGAGCCCAAACAAAACTCCTGTTCATATATGCCTTTGCTAACCGAGCTTGTTGCCTAGTCTTAAGAATACGTAAATCAAGACCGTCTCGACTTTTAGATTTACATACCTTCTTTTAGGAAATAAATTCTAGCTTCTGAGTGCCTACCTCGTGATCTCAAAAGAAACTCTTAAAGATCTTCTCCAGCTTAATGATAATTCTCCGAGGAACCGAAATATTAGAATAGATTGTAAGAGAATAAGTCGCCCAACCGGAACAAAGCGGCACTTTAACGTGCCAATATTCAGAGGAAAAAAAAAAAAGGATAAGAACCAACGTACCCAAATGCACAATTAAAACCCTTAGTGGGTATAGGACGATATAGAAATAAACAACCCATACGGTAAGGTTTACAGAAAACTATTTGACAAAAAAGCAATGGTAACTTCAGGTCCCGATGAAAAAGGATTGCCAGCATTGGAGATATAGATTCCTCCACCAGCTGAAGCATAAAATGAAGCCTTGCCATATGCATGCAATCTGCATCGTGAACGGAAGATACGACAATATTGAATCCAAAGAGCATATATAGCTGACCAAAGGAAAAGTTTTCAGGTCCATGGGTCATTGCTTGCTTGATGATTGGCTCAAACTCCACGGGTAATGCTCCAGGTGGTTAGGCATTTCTGCAACAGGTTGTGTGCGTACGGTAAGATGTTCGACGAACTTATGCAACCAAGGAGATACATGGAACAGACTTTTAAAATTTTCACAATATCTTCAAAAAAAACCCTATGTTTCTCAAATACATATTTCCAGGCAAATGCGTTTACAAATTTTACAACATGATATCTTCTCTCACAAATGATAGAAAGAGGAGATATTCTATATTTAATATACATCGTCACCTTTGTAACCTAAATCTATTACTATGACACTCTTTTCTACTCTCTTTTTTTTCCTCCCAATTCATCTTTTTCTTTTCTTGTGCCTATGATGCTAATACGGTTCTTTTTTCCCTCGACAAAAAGAGGAAAGTTCCATGTCGCACGGTAAGTATGCACACTTGGAAATGAACCAGTCAGGACTCAAACTAGGACGTCAGGTTGTTAATCAGAGGATCAACCAGTAGGACAAGCTCCAATCTAGAAGATACTAGTAGACCGTTCTTTTTTTTTTTTTTAATTGAAATTGGAAAGGTACTAGTAGACGGTTACTTCTAGAAATTTCTACATTGATGGATCCCTGTATGCTGTCCCGACTATTGAGTACACCACAAGCAAAAGTCTAGAACAACTATTTCTCACTTATTAATCGTAACGACTGCTATTTCACGGATTTCCTTATTAATGGTGAGAAATGCTGATAAAAGTCTCAGCGGCAACAAAAGTCTAGGACAACTATTTTTCTCTTTTTAATGGTAAGAAAAGCTAATGCGTCCCCATAGTTGTAACGGAAATTTAACTAACCCGACACAAATCTACGGCATATCGTCCCTTGACAAAGACCTGGACTGTAGATTTCATTTGACCTCAGTCCTTTTTCGTCGTGTTTCTGCTGCTCACCTGCCTCGCCAAACAAACCTGTAGAACTCAATATGCATACTCCGCAAACAGAAAAGAAAGAACAGGAGTCTTAAAAGAGAAGTATAAATTCTCATGAGAAATGAGGAACGGAATTTCAATAAACATTTTCGATTTTGTGATCCCATACCATTGCCAATTTGCGATTCACTTTAGAATTCAAGTGAAGCAAAAGTGATGAAATAGGAACATGCAGTCTTTTTCATAATATAATTGGCCGCGATGCATTTAAAGATTGAGACTACACACCATCCTTTATTTTTCAAAAAAATTCTTTTGGTATAAGCAGACATTTAGACTAGTCTAATCCGAGAGTAGCTCAAAAAATTTAAAAAAAATAAAAAAAAAATCTCACAACCCATGGATGGTCATCATCTTGATACCATCCTGGGTTCCATTGTGCTTAGCAATAAAAGATGCCATTCAGTCCACCGTACCGTTGGCCTCCAAAATTACATACCGGCTAGATACTGCAATGCATTCCCTCCAAATGTCGCCGAGAAGCGGATGGACCTCGTGGTGCTTGGTCCTTTCTTGAATTCAACTAATAATCATTAGAGAATTCTTCTCAATGATAATCCTCTGCATTTGTAGTTTCCGGATTGCATAGATGACACCAGTCCATGCAGTATTAAGCTCAGCATTGGACATCATAAAATGATGAGCCCCTACGATCAGTATCCTCGAATTTTGATATCTATTGGTGCAGAAATCGATCGTCGTCGGATCCGACTGGAGTGGAGGCCGATGAGGTCGCCACCGGAGACCTGCAAAATAAAGTTCCGTCTGGAGCCGGTGGGGGGTGGCTTCGGCAGGACCCTCCGACGATCAAGTCAGCTCTGACCAACAGAAATGGAGTGCTCGGGATTGATTTCCGCAGAGCTTAGAGAGAAGAGGAGAGTTTAAAGCTTAGAGAGAAGAGATAGCATATTTGGAGGATTCTTTTTATAGGCGGAGCTTGATGGTGACAGCTGCAGCCGCGTGCTGGCGGACCGTTCGAGGTCCGACGGAGTCAGTCCCAAGGGAAGGCACCGTCTGCAGCGGATTGATGGTGACCGCCATCGCCGTCTGATAGCGGGTCGCTGTCGTTTGCAGCGGACTGATGGTGATGGCTGCAGCTGTCTTGATACTAAGCCGCTCAGAGCCGAATGAAGGGTTGAAGGGCTTCAACGTGTATCCATTTTGGAGGAGTCCGAACTTCTGAAGAGGAAGCTCGGAAGGAGTTTGGCCCTGTAGGCGTCTGGCTGGAGGTGTGCGGCTAAGGCTCGATCGCAAGAGAGTTCGGTAGGAGCTCGACCGGTCGAAGGGGGTGTCTGAGAGAAATCCGACTTCCGAAGAAGTCCGTTCGAAGGATGTCTGGGATGAGTCCAGCTCTCGAAGAAGTTCGATCGAAGAGGAAGCTTGGAGGAAAGTTCAGCTCTCGTAAGCATCTGACTGGAGGAGTGCGGCTAAGGCTCCGCCGCTGAAAGTTTGGAAGGAGCTCGACCGTTGAGAAGTCCAGTCGGAGGACGACCGCTGAGGGGTTCGCTGAGAAGTTCAGTCGAGGAACGACCGCTGAGGAGTTCGGCCTCTGGGAGTCCGAAAAAGCTCGACCGGTTGAGTAGTTCGACCGACCGTAAGAGTTCGACTAAGACCCATCTGCTGAAGCTCTTCTGTGGCTATCGGTTGCATTAGGCTGAGCATCGAACAAGACTTCGGCAGGAGCGGGGTTTATCCCCAACACTAGTCTTTCCACTCCCAAGTTCGAAACTCGAAGGAAGTGTAGAAAAGGCGACTGCCGAAGGCTTCTTCTGAGCTCCGTGTTGGTTCAGATCGAAGCTCGGAGGAGATCTCATCTTCAGCTAAAGTTGATATTGAAGTTGAAGCCCGGGGGAGATCCCATCTCCAACCGAGGTTGAGGTAGGCCTCGTCTCCTGCGATCGAGGTCGGAGGTTGAGCTCCATCGGGGGCAACATTATCTCCTACAGTCGAGGCTGCTTCGGAGGAGATCTCTCCTACAGTCGAGGTCAATACGAATGCTCGAGAGAGATCCGATCTCTGGCCGAGGTTGGCTTGGTCGATCGGAAGAGATCTTATCTTCTGCAATCGAGTGTGATGCGGGCACTTAGGAGAGATCTTATCTCCTGCAGCCGAGGTTTTCTCGGAGAAGATCTTATCTCTTGCAGTCGAGCTTTCCTCGGAAAAGATCTTATCTCCTTCGATCGAGGTTGATGCGGACACTCGGGGAAGATCTTATCTCCTGCAACCGAGCTTTCCTTGGGAAAGATCTTATCTCCTGCAGTCGAGGTTGAAGCGGACACTCAGGGGAGATCTTATCTCCTTTGGTCGAGCTTGGCCCGGACGCTCAGGGGAGATCTTATCTCCTATAGCCGAGCTTTCCTCATGGGAGATCTTATCTCCCGCGGTCGAGATTGATGCGAGCACTCGGGGGAGATCTTATCTCCTACAGTCGAGCTTTTCTCGGGGAAGATCTTATCTCCTGCAGTCGAGGTTGAAGCGGGCACTCGAGGGAGGTCTTATCTTCTTCGGCCGAGCTTGGCCTGGACGCTCGAGGGAGATCTTATCTCCTGTAGTCGAGCTTTCCTCGAGAAAGATTTTATCTCCTACGGTCGAGGTTGATGCGGACACTCAAGGAGATCTTATCTCCTGCGGCCGAGGTTGATGCGGGCACTCGGGGGAGATCTTATCTCCCTCAGTCGAGCTTTGGTCCGGAACGCTCGGGGAGATCTTATCTCCTGCTGTCGATGTTGGCCCGGACCCTCGGGGGAGATCTTATCTCCTACAGCCGAGGTTTCTCTCGGAGGAGATCTTATCTCCTGCTGTCGAGCTTTCCTTGGGAGAGATCTTATCTCCTTCGGCCGAGGTTGATGCGGACACTCGGGGGGGAATCTTATCTCCTGCAGTCGAGCTTTCCTCGGGGGAGATCTTATCTCCTTCGATCGAGCTTGGCCCAGACGCTCGGGGGAGATCTTATCTTCTGCAGCTGAGCTTTTCTCGTGGGAGATCTTATCTCCAGCTAAAGTTGATGTTGAAGTTGAAGCCCGGAGGAGATCCCATCTCTAACCGAGGTTGAGGTAGGCTTCGTCTCCTGCGATCGAGGTCGGAGGTTGAGCTCCATCGGGGGCGACATTGTCTCCTATAATCGAGGCTGCTTCGGAGGAGATCTCTCCTACAGTCGAGGTCAATACGGGCACTCGAGAGAGATCCGATCTCTGGCCGAGGTTGGCTTGATCGATCGGGAGAGATCTTATCTTCTGCGGTCGAGTGTGATGCGGGCACTTGGGGGAGATCTTATCTCTTGCAGTCGAGGTTTTCTCAGGAAAGATCTTATCTCCTGCAGCCGAGCTATCCTCGGGGAGATCTTATCTCCTTCGACCGAGGTTGATGCGGGCACTCGGGGGAGATCTTAATCTCCTGCAATCGAACTTTCCTCGAGGGAGATCTTATCTTCTGCAGCCGAGGTTGAAGCAGACACTTGGAGGAGATCTTATCTCCTTCGACTGAGCTTGGCCCGGATGCTCAGAGGAGATCTTATCTCCTACAGCCGAGCTTTCCTCATGGGAGATCTTATCTCTCGCAGTCGAGATTGATGTGGACACTCGAGGGAGATCTTTATCTCCTACAGTCGAGCTTTTCTCGGAGAAGATCTTATCTCCTGCAGCCGAGGTTGAAGTGGACACTCGAGGGAGGTCTTATCTCCTTCGGTCGAGCTTGGCTCGGATGCTCGGGGGAGATCTTATCTCCTGCAGTCGAGCTTTCCTCGAGGAAGATTTTATCTATGGTCGAGGTTGATGCGGGCCTTGAGGAGATCTTATCTCCTACAGTCGAGGTTGGCCCGGATCCTCGGAGGAGATCTTATCTCCTGCAGTCGAGGTTTTCTCGAGGAGATTTATCTCTGCAGTCGAGGTTGATGCGGACGCTCGGGGAGATCTTATCTCCTGCAGCCGAGCTTTTCTCGGAAGAGATCTTATCTCCTTCGGTCGAGGTTGATGCGGACACTCGAGGAGATCTTATCTCCTACAGTCGAGGTTGAAGCGGCCACTCGGGGGAGATCTTATCTCCTGCAGCCGAGCTTGGCCCGGACGCTCGGGGGAGATCTTATCTTCTACGATCGAGATTGATGCGGGCACTCGAGGAAGATCTCATCTCCTTCGGTCGAGGTTGATGTGGCACTCGAAGAAGATCTTATCTCCTGCAGTCCGAGCTTTCCTCGGGGGAGATCTTATCTCCTGCAGCCGAGGTTGAAGCGGGCACTCGGGGGAATCTTATCTCCTGCAGTCGAGCTTGGCCCGAACGCTCAGGGTGATCTTATCTCCTGCAGTCGAGCTTTTCTTAGGAGAGATCTTATCTCCTGCGGCCAAGGTTGATGCGGGCACTCGAGGGAGATCTTATCTCCTACAGTCGAGCTTTTCTCTAGGGAGAGATCTTATCTCCTACAGTCGAGGTTGAAGTGGGCACTCGGGGGAGATCTTATCTCCTACAGTCGAGCTTGGCCCAAACGCTCGGAGGAGATCTTATCTCCTACAGCCGAGCTTTTCTCAGGAGAGATCTTATCTCCTGTGGCCAAGATTGATGCAGGCACTCGGAGGAGATCTTATCTCCTTCGGTCGATGTTGATGCGGACACTCGGGAGAGATCTTATCTCCTATAGTCGAGCTTTTCTCGGAGGAGATCTTATCTCCTGCAGCCGAGGTTGAAGCGGACACTCGGGGAGATCTTATCTCCTGCAACTGAGCTTGGCCCAGACGCTCGGGGGGATCTTATCTCCTATAGTCGAGCTTTCCTCGAAGGAGATCTTATCTCCTACGACCGAGGTTGATGCGGACACTTGGAGGAGATCTTATCTTCTGCAGCCGAGTTTGCCTTGGGGAAGATCTTATCTCCTGCGATCGAGGTTGAAGGTCTTTGACCTGCCCATGTTAGGACGAGGTTCTCCTTCTGTTCCTAACACGGCGACTATTAACTGCTTCTTTTTCTATCATCACATAGTTTTCGCGCCCAGAAATAGTATATAATTGAAGGAGAAGAATTTTATCGAGGGAAAGTTACCCATAGCACATTTTCATTTCAGGATCATGGGAGCGTTGTTCCTCAGGGTTCTCTCTGTCAGTAAGTCCTGGGCCGGACGACCTCCTCTATCTCATGCTGGCCTCCTCAATTTGGAGCATGCTTCTCTTGGCTTTGACGTTGGGAGATGATGGATCGTCGATGCACCAAGCTCCTCCTAAGGGTAACGTTGATGACATCGTGAGGCGACCGACCTTCTTGTCCTTTCTGGCTATGGCAACGCTTTTGGCCGATCTTCTCCTACTTCAGGCTGGCGTTGGAGGAATTTACCCAGCCGCTCCTTTCCGATGAGCTCCTCAATTTCATCTTGGAGCTGAATGTATTCATCATTGTCGTGGCCGTGGTCACAATAGTCGAAGCATTACTTGCTTCGATCGCGCATGCTTGGAGGAGGTTGCAATCCTTCTGACCTTAGTAGTCGGTTCTTAATTTCCATGAGAATTTGAGTTCGAGGAGCATTGCGAGGGGCGCAGTCGCGGAACCTTTCGGAAGGAGGACTTCTTCGCGTCCTTCTATCGGGGCTTCCTTGATGGCGAGCTCGAAAAGTTCGGGCCTTGCTTGTGTTGGGGAGGTCGTGGACGCGGCCGAACTTCATTCCGTCTCCTTATGAAATCTGTGGGAGAACTTCATGCCCGACTTCCTTGGAGTCATACTTGAGAGGGAATTCGGCCTCGCTTGCCCTAGGATGGTCGTGAGCGTGGTCGAACTTCATCTCACCTCCCGTGAAATCTTTGTAGGGGGTTTCCTTGGTGACATACTCGAGCGGGAGTTTGGCCTCACTTGCACCGAACTTCATTCCGATGATGAGCTTTGAGGGAGAGTTCGGCCTTGCTACTGTCGAACTTCATTCCGATGATGAGCTTCGAGGGAGAGTTTGGCCTCGCTTGCATCGAAGTTCATTCCACTTTCCGCAAAACCTTCTGTGGGAGAACTTCATGCCCCTTTGTCGGGGCTTCCTTGATGATGAGCTTCGAGGGGAGTTCGGCCTCGCTTGCGTCGAACTTCATTCCACTTTTCCGCGAAATCTTTCACGGGAGAACTTCATGCCCTTTATCGGAGCTTCCTCGATGGTGAGCTTCGAGGGGAGTTCGGCCTCGCTTGCGCTATGGAGGTTGTGGACGCGGTCGAACTTCGTTTCATTTCTACGAAAGAACTTCTGCTCTCCGTTTCTCCTTCCTTAGGACGATTGGTATGCCCGAATGTTCTTTCTTAAGGGCGATTTCTCGTGTCCTTATGGCGGGTATGCCCGAATGCTCTTTCTTAAGATCGATTTCTCGTGTCCTTATGGCGGATTTGCTGGCAAAGTCCCCATCGGAGGTTGTCGCACAGCCAGCATCATCTCGATGGGGCTACGAACCCGACCAACAGATCGAACTGCTCCATGTCTGTGGTGGCTTCGTGTGAAACCTGGGCTGCCAGGGCTGAAATCGGAGCGGATGGACCTAGCACGCAGACCGCCGATCGTCGAATCGAAGCTCTCCTGGGAGGCATTTTCTCTTCGAAAAAGAACTCTAGTGAGGAAGAAGAGAGATCTCCATAGAGGAAAGAGAGAAATCATCGCCAAGCACTCATTTAAGAACAAGAAAACCTCGGAGGTTCAGTCCCTTCCTCCAGCGCTAATCTGTTGGTGCAAAAATCGATCGTCGTCGGATCCGACTGGAGTGGAGGCCGATGAGGTCGCCGTCAGGGACCTGCAAAATAAAGTTTCGTTCAGAGCCGATGGGGGGTGGCTCCGACAGGACCCTCCGACGATCAAGTCAACTCTAGCCAACGGGAATGGAGTGCTCGGGATTGATTTCTGCAGAGCTTAGAGAGAAGAGGAGAGCTTAGAGCTTAGAGAGAAGAGATAGCATATCTGGAGGATCCTTTTTATAGGCGGAGCTTGATGGTGACGGCTGCAGTCGCGTACTGACGGACCGCTCGAGGTCCGGTGGAGCCAATCCCAAGGAAAGGCGCCATCTGCAGTGGATTGATGGTGACTGCCATCGCCATCTGATAGCAGATCGCTGTCATTTATGGCGGACTGATGGTGATGGCTGCAGCTGTCTTGATACTGAGCCGCTCGGAGTCGAATGAAGGATTGAAGGGCTTCAACATGTACCCATTTTGGAGGAGTCCGGACTCCTGAAGAGGAAGTTCGGAAGGAGTTCGGCCCCTATAGGCGTCTGGCTGGAGGTGTGCGGCTAAGGCTCAGTCGTAGGAGAGTTCGGTAGGAGCTCGGCAGACCAAAAAGGATGTCTGGGAGGAGTCCGACTCCTGAAGAAGTCCGTCCGAAGGATGTCTGGGATGAGTCCAGCTTTCGAAGAAGTCCGACCGAAGAGAAAGCTTGGAGGGAAGTTCGGCTCTCGTAAGCATCTAACTGGAGGAGTGCGGCTAAGGTTCGACCGCTGAGAAGTCCGACCGAAGGACGATCGCCGAGGGGTTCGTTGAGAAGTTCGGCTGAGAGATGACCACTGAGGAGTTCGGCTGCTGAGAGTCCGAAGGAGCTCGGTCAGCTGAACAGTTCGGCCGACCGTAAGAGTTTGGCTAAGATCCGTCTGCTAAAGCTCTTCCGTGGCTACCAGTTGCATTAGGCTGAGCATCGAACTAGACTTCGACAGGAGTAGGATTTATCCCCAATAATATCAAATAACAAAATTTAAATTACCTCTGTCATCTCTGATGTTATCATTAAAGTTGATCTTAACAAACTTGAAAAATAAAGACTTCTAAGAAATGAATAAAATCTTTTGAGACGCTGCATCCTCTTTTTCATGATAGGTGGACCACACTCCAACCTCTTTTTTTTTTTTTTTTTTTTTAAGCAACAAGTCCAAAAACGAGGCTAGCGTCCGGGTGTACTTTGCTAAAATAAATGCACGCTACAAAAGAATGAATTCCATCACGTGAATGATCTCTGAAATTTTTAGATCAAGCAGATCTACTAATAGGCTGATGAACTAGTCCAATCATGAACTAATATACACAAACACATTTTTATTATTTTTAAATTTTTTTTAAATTTTCATACATGTTGATTTATGGTCGGACTGGTCCACTGAACAAGTGGATGTGATTGAACAAATAAGAAATCCTCCGATCCTTATAGCTGGATTCTTTCAATTGCTCCAAACCTAACTTCCATAAGCCCACCTACTCTATTGGCCTCATTAACTTGCAGTCTCTTGTGCCCCTTACCATGTGGCCTACATCAAGAGCACACCCGTCGGAAGACATATTAACAGCCGATGGCAGTCAAAATAATTATGGCAAATTAAGATTTTTTGCGTAACGGTGCTCCACAGCACGGGATTCTTTACTCTCCCTGTTGCCCCTTGTGCCTTGTTTGAAAGGAAGCAGTTTGGTGCACCGCTTATTGGATCGCATTTGATGGTGTAATATAGCGTGAGTCCTTGACCATGGATCTGGGCGGGGGGAGGGAGTTTTTTTTTTTTTTTTTCCTATTGGCATAGCTAATGGAGGGGAAGGTGGGCGGGGGCGCGGTGGTGACTGGCGGGTACCTGGAGGGGTGCGGGGGTGGAGGGAGGGGGGGGTTAGGGAGGGGCGTTTTTTTTTGGTTTAGCAAATGGAGGGGAGGAGGGGCAGGGGGTAGTGGTGATAGGCGGGTACCCGGGGCGGGGCGTGCGGGAGGAGGCGGTGGTGACGGATACCCGGAGGGTGCGGGGGCGGAAAGGAGGGAGAGTTTTTTTTTTTTTTTTGGTGGACGGAGGGGAGGGGAGCACGGGGTGTGGTGGTGACCGACGGGGACCCGCCCGGGGGTGGGGGTAGTGGTGACGGGCGGCGACCCAGCCGGGGAGTGGAGGCGGGACGGGGAAAAAGGGGAGGGAGTTTTGGCGGACGGAGGGAGGGGGCGGTGGTGACGGAAGCCAGGAGAAAGAAGGGAGTTTTTTTTAATAATATTTAAAAATAATAAATAAATAAATAAATAAAATATTTAATTAGATTTTTTAAATAATAATAAAATATTATTTTTAAAAAAATAATTTTGAATAATGTGTTGTGGGCATTGAGGGGCGACGGCCATGCGACGGTGCCAGCAGGAGTCCATGAGAGGAGAAAAAATAAAAAATATTTTTAAAATAATAATAAAATATTTTTTTAAAAATAATTTTTAAAAATATATGGATGGATGTGGAGGAGCAGCAGTCGAGTGGAATAGCTGTAAGTGGTGCTAGAGGGAGAGATGTGGATATTTGATGTAGATTCATGAAAGAAGAAGAATAAAATAAAAATAATTAAAATAATAATAAAAATCTATAGAGTACATACAGAGGAGCAATAGAGATAGAGGGGCGATGTGGATGAGTGGTGGGCATATGAGCCACAAATGGTGCCAGAAGAGGGTGGGCATAGAGAACCCACCAACAGAGAGAGGGGTGGTGCGGGCGAAGGACCTATAGGCATACAGGATGGAGAGGGACTGCTAGCATGCGGGGGGCCGAGAGGGTACATGGAGCATTGACCGGCATGCGAGGAGCGGGGGGTGCACGGAGGAGAAGAAGAAAACCCAATAATAATAATAATAATAATAATAATAATAATAATAATAATAATAATAATTTTAAAAAATAATTTTAAAAAATTAAAAATAATAATAAAATATTAATTTAAAAAATAAGTGCCTTTCAACTCCATCGAGGAGTACTTTAAGCATTTTTTCCAAATTATTTTTTTAAAATAATTTTTTATTATTATTTTAATTTTTTTTCATTCTTCTTCTTCCATGGATCTGTATTGAACACCTTCACCCCTTCTCCGGCACCACTTGCAGTCTTCGCTGCACGCTTTGCATCTTATGTAGCCTGTTATGATCGGTTCAATCGAATCGATCTTCGATCAGACTCAATTTTAGTATTGTATAGATCGAATACCCATGTCTACTTGAAGTACAGACCGGACCTAATGGATCCGAAATCGGATTAAAACTAAGAAATGGAGAGACTGAGAGGAAGACCGACAGATTGAGAGAGGAAGGGAGGGCCGGTCGCTCGCCGGCCGTCGGCAAGGGAGATCGAGAGTGGGAGGGAGGGAGGGGGTCGGCCTCGTCCGAGGGAGATCGAGAGAGGGAGAAGGGCGCCGCCCGCCAACGCGGTAAGGAGAGAGGGAGGGGAGGATCGCTCGCGCTTGCGACAGGGAATCCAAAAATACGGAGAGAGGAGAAGGGGTCCCGTCTGACTTAGATAAGGAAGATCGAGAGAGAGAGGGAAGAAGGGGTTCGGCCTTGCCATCATCGCCGACGAGGGAGATCAAGAGAGGGAAAGAGGGATGGAGCCAGTGAGGGAGACCCGAGGGAGATCGAGAGAGGGAGAGAGGAAAATTGAGAGTGGGAGAGAGGGAGGGAGGGGATCCCAGGTCCGGCCTCGCTGGCGAGAGAGATCGAGAGAGGGAGGGAGGGAGGGGGTCCGAGCCATTCGGCCTTGCCGGCGATGGAGATTGAGCGAGAGATGGGTAGTCAGGAAGATGAGGGAAGATCGGAGATGGGAGAGAGTATTTTTTTATTATGTTTAGTATGTTTTATATATATATATATATATATATATATATATATATATATATATATATATATATATATATATATATTATATATATTAGTTGGGTCTTGGGTTCATCAGATCTGAATATTAAATATCTAGATTCTATCTATTTATGTTATGGTTTGTCGGATTCGGATCCGGATCCGAGTAAATGAGTTTGATGCTAATACTAGATCCGGACCCGTCGGATAAATATCCGCGGGTCTCAGGTCTAGACTCGATCCATTGACAGCTCTATATTCATATATTTTTCAAAATTATTTTTTTAAAATTTTTTTATTATTATTTTAAAAATATATTTTTTTTTATTTTTTTTCCTTCCGTGGTTTTGCACCAAACACCAGACCCCTCTCACCACCGGCATCGCTCATGGCTTCTCTATGTGGTCGCCGCTCCTTAATGCCATCCACATATTTTTTAAAATTATTATTTTAAAAATCTAATTAAATATTTTATTTATTTTATTTTATTATTTTATTTATTTATATTTTTTATCCCCCCCTCCTCTTAAAAAAAAAAAATTCTCTCTCCCCTCCGCCCTTGCATTCTACTGGGTATCTTCAAAGGTTAATTAGCTATTTTAAATGTATTCCAATTTTATTCAACTATTCAAAGAGTTTTTTTGTTCTATCACTGGACAGAATGGCAAGACAAATGAAGGTCTATTATTTCTCGTTTACAAATATCCAAACTCGTTTACAAATATCCAAATTTTGATGCCTAATACTCCATAAATAGTTCGAATTGTATAGGAACAATGATCAATTTTAGCGCGAATTGTTTGTAGGGGAACCCTACCTTCTCTGATCCATTCGACACGTGCAATTTCTTTTCCGTCGATACGCCCTGCGATTTGTACTTGAATTCCTTTTGTATCTGTTTGTTCAGTTAATTCAATAGCTTTTTTCATTGACTTTCGAAACGAAACTCTATTTTTTAACTGTAAAGCTATATATTCTGCAAGAATATTTGGTTGTCCATAAGGTTTTTCAATTCTTGTGATAGCAATGTTGAGTCTACGGTTCACAGAATGTAGTTCCTTTTGTACATTCATCTGTAATTCTTCTATTCCTCGTGTTTGGCCCTCTATTAATAAATTTGGGAATCCAATATGTATTATGACCTGGATCAAATCGATTCTTTTTTGAATTCCTATACGTGCGATTCCTTCGAAACCTGAGGATATTCTCCTATTTTTTTGTACATAGTTCTTGATACAATTCCGTATTTTTTCATCTTCCTGTAAACCCACGGAAAAATTTTTTGTTTGTGCGAACCAAAAGGAACGATGACTTTGGGTTGTACCAAGTCTGAAACCAAGTGGATTTATTTTTTGTCCCATATTTTTCTATTATGTTCTCTTTCCATTCATATTTTTAATATGAATCTAAATCTTAGATTGATTGATCTAAAAATGATTTAGATTTTTCCTTTAATACAAAATTTTTATCGTATTTTTTAGCCCGAGGTCTTAACTTTTTCAATTTTTGCTTTACGAACAGTCAAGGTGAAAAATCAGCATCACAACCATTGAGAGATCTCAAAGTAAGGTTGTATCCTTTTAGAATCATGATCTTTTATACATACACGAGGAAGATAATCAAAAAAAGAAAGAAGATGAGTTCTTCTTTCTTTTATCACTTAGGAGCCGTGCGAGATGAAAGTCTCATACATGATTTTGAATGAGAGAAAAAAAGTGAGGAATCATCTGTTCGATTTTGACTCTCCCACTCCAGTCATTGCTTTTCTTTCTATTACTTCGAAAGTAGCTGTTTCAGCTTCAGCCATGCGAATTTTCGATATTCCTTTCTATTTCTCATCAAACGAATGACATCTTCTTCTGAAAATCCTAGCTATTCTTAGCATGATATTGGGGATCTCATTGCTATTACTCAAACAAGCATAAAACGTATGCTTGCATATTCGTCATTTAAAGTGATGCCACATCATGTGTGATAATAAAATCATCGTCTAAAGTGATAATTTTTATGTGAACAATAATCTATATAAGTTGAGAAAGGGAGTATTTTTGGAAATAAAAAAATAATAAATAAAAAATTCTCCATCTCCGCATGTTAGGAATCTGGTGGGCCCCAGCATGCTTACTATTGATTGACGTGGACGAATAGGAACCGTGTAACGTATCACCCGATACGGAGGCTGCCAAACTGCGTTTTTTTATTTTGGCAAAATAAATGCCAACGCAGTCCCTGTAGGCTCTTAAATTCCAATGCGGGCGAGTGGTGCGCCGAAATAATATGTGCAAAGTGGGAAATATATAGAGGATTTTAAAATTTTTATATAAAATTTAAAACTATATTTAATGATAATTTTTATAGTTATTAATTAGAGATATTTAGAAAAATAAAAGAGTGATTAAAAAAAATGCTGATACCCCAAATTTTATTGGTTTATATCAGCCTCGATAAAAAAAGTCGAGATTGTTATAGATTTCATGTAGAGAGATGCTTTATGCTAATACAAGCTAAAATTGTTGACAATCTTCCTTTCAGGTTTTGAAATACTGTTAACTTACATTGTGTTTGGTTATAAAATGATTTTGGATTAAGAGAAACTTATATAAGGGATGGGCTTAATTTTTACGAGATTACGTGTGACAAGTGTTGGAGGAATAAATGAGAGAGGATAAGGGAAAGGAGTAATATGAGTTTGATGTGATGTTACAGTAGTATATGATCATTTACTGGTCATATGAATAACGAAGAAAAGCTGTGCATCGAATAGTCCTTGCAGATGACAATGCTTGACGGTTATAGATTTGCTTAGATTATTTATTTAATAAAATAGTTAAATTTAGATTGAGATTTTTAATCTCTTGAATGAATAGATGAGATTCAAGTTGATATATTTTGATCTATCACGTATTCAATTCGATCGTGATCTAACTGAATTGCCATTTCTATGATCGTTGTGGTGTAGTTCCAGCTGATGAAGAAATGTTGAAATTTTATTTTTAAAATCTAAATATATATAGAGAGAAATTTTTTAGACCAAATTATATGGAGATCAAATTGAGATAAAGATAAAATTTATATAAAATGAATTTCATATAGAATTATTTTAATAGTTATCCATAAAAAATTAGTCCTATATTAAATATGGCGAATGAGCCATACTAATATATAAAGAATTTTTCATCTTAAAATCTAGATTGGATGAATATTAAATAGATTAGCCTAATACATAATAAATATTTAGTTATAATGATTAGAAAATAACAATAATATCATTCTTTTTACCGTTTTTTAAATAATAAGGATCATCTCTACCGTAAATCAATATTATTTTTGTCATTAACTACTATTAATTTCAATAGGATAGAATAAAAATAATAAACAAAAATGTATGTTAAAAAGATATATTTTAGACGAAGAGAACACGACAACATCGCCAAAAGATTGGTACATGAAGCAGACACCATTTCAACAGGTGGCAACATCGTAAGAGATCCATACTTTTTCTCAACAGCGCCAAGGTGGGGGGAGGGGGTGGGGGCACCAGCGAGCTGGGGCACGAACGCTTGTGCTGTGGTTAACGGGGAAAATTGGTAGCTTTTTGACGAGGAGAGAGCATAGTCTGTTAGGTTTCATGTTACGGGGAGGACTTTCCCAGCTAGCATTCATGCCTTCATTAAATGATTTCCCTGGTAAAGTTTCCTTCCCTTAAATGCACCAGGCTGCATCGACCAAAACCTACATTACTTCTGCTGCTTACATCCAATGGGGGGGTGAGAGAATGAGAGAAATAAGAGCAGAGTAAGGAGTAGGTAGCAGCAAGAAGAGCCAGAGTTGGCGCTTAGTTTTTCATTGCCTGCTATTAGGTGCTGCCGCACCACGGATATTGTGGCGTCCGAACGCTATTTTCCAGGCTTTCGTGTTGCCTCTCAGACACATGGCTTGCAGGAAGGGAGGGTTTTTTCTTGGATTCTTGTTGTTCCTCAGCATATTTGGATCAACCCAAGGTCTCTTTTCTTTCTTTTTTTTCTTTTCTTTTTTTTTTGAATATCTTATATTTTCATTTTTGAACTTCCATATGCTTGTTGTGTCTCAAAGTTTGTGAGAAAATTGTTGTATGGCAAAGTTAAAACCAGGGGAATTTGCCTCCGGTTGTTAGATTATTAGGCGGAGGCCAGTTCTCTGAGAAGAGAAGTACCAACCATTTGGCATCCAAATGAATTCTTAAAAACCCCACCATTTTGCAAATTCTCAATGTTGGAGTATCTTTTACCTTATCTTGACTGTTAGTTTTCTCTATATATTTTTATATTTTGGTTCCCCTAACTTTCAAAATGTCTTTTTCCTTCTTATAAGTTTGCAAAGGATAGAAGTTTTCATATAGGAAAAAGCCACCTGCAATTTTTTTGCACTCAAACAAAGAGTCACAACGTGTACCTTTTTCCTTACGTATGTTCTCTTATTGGAAGCTAAGAACTTGAGCTAATTTACTGAATATATTATTCCTTTTCTTTCTTTTTTCGAGGGAATGCTGAATTTGTTTTTGCGGTAATCCTGATTGATATTTTGTTATAATTTGGAAGAGTTGAGATGTGCGCTGAAAGCCAGTTGCTTCCATCCGTCGAATCCATCTGCACTCTTATTATGTTTCTGAAAAATCCCGAACCCGCTAGAGTTTTTTGGAGAAGGTAACATTTGGTAATTCTTCTATTGCAACTCACCAAAAAAAAAAAAAAAATCTCAAACTGGGTCGTTGGGATTGTTAAATCCGAGTGCAAAGCATGACTTTCTTCAATTCCCATGGTAAAATTAATCATGGATGCATAAGCTTTTCAAAGATGGGCTACATCCATCCTCCACCTCTGTCAAGAATTTTCTTTTCTGAACGTCTCTGTGATGCATTACTTATAATATTCAGGTAGGGGGTTCCACAAGCCGAGGCGCCCACATCTGGAGAAAGCAAGCAGCTTCTCCTCAACACCACCACAAGGGTATGACTACATCATTGTGGGTGGGGGTACAGCAGGGTGCCCTTTAGCTGCCACCCTTTCTCAGAGATACGAAGTTCTGCTGCTAGAGAGGGGTGGCTCCCCCTATGGCAATAGAAACATCTCCCACTTGGAGAACTTCCACATCTCTCTGGCTGACACCTCTCCCACTTCTCCTTCTCAACCTTTCATTTCCACCGACGGTGTCATCAATGCCCGAGCTAGAGTTTTAGGTGGGGGGACCTGCATAAATGCGGGTTTCTACACCAGAGCCAGCCCAAGGTATGTCTTTAACTCATCTCTGATATCTACTGTTAACTCCTCTTAGTCTCATGGGGAATTGCTCATTAGTCTCTTCACTACTGTGTTTTAATGCAAGAAAAGAGAGAAAAAGAACACCAACAGCTGGTGGCACGGTTGATTAATTGGCACCTATCTCTCCAAGTGAGAGGTTTCAAGTTGAAACCTGAGTGGTGGTGATAACCATCATCTTCTCAAGCTTCGTTTTCAGAGCAAAGTGCGTTTAGTTTTTTGAGACTAAAATAACGAGCGAGATCTGCATATTGCCTTACTGTTTTTTCTTTCCTGTTCTGTCTTTATCTTGCTATCTTTCTCTCTTTCATTGTCTTAATTAAAGAGAATAATTTGTACAGATGTTTAGCTTGTTACTTGTAGTGAGAAAAGAAATACGAATCACCGCTGAATGCATGATATTGTTGTTTCTTTAGCAATTATTTTTTTACTAAATTTGTCATCTTTTCACATGGATCATTTTATATATCAGAAATTATTATATGGAGTAATTTGATGAGAATTTCGTAATCTTGTTTGGTAATCTACAATAAGACTATGAAGAGTATATAGTACCTCCACTCTGGCAGAACGGTGTGAAAACAGGAGGACATGTCCTCTAAGGAAACCATTTAGAGAGAAATGGCTCACAAAAGTTAGTCTAAACAGTTTAAAGCAGCCATCTCCACGAGCTACGCCCAGTATGGATGCCTTTTTCTCCCCTTCATCATTGAATTGTAATTTTCACCTAAATTTTGAGGTTCACGGTAGTTCATAAACATACTCCAGTGCCTTGTCGAGAAGTCGACAAATGCTACATATTTTTTATGCTTCTTAGTAGATCTTGGTCGAATAATTGAAGCTGGCTAGTCTGAAGAAGCTTGCAGTAGCTGGGAAGCAATTAGACCTTCACATAAATTGATCCATATTGCCTCTTGTCAATGAGACACCATCTTTTGTTTCCATTCTTCAACAACTTGCTCTTCTGTCCTGGTATAACTTGGGAGTCCATTGGACTATAAACAATCTAATATACCTTCATAAATATAAGGTCTTCAATATTAATTGCAAAACTTGGCAAGCTTGTAAAACTGGTTCTTTAATTTGTTATGGTGGTGGTGGTTGCACTTGATGTCATGGCGTCTTCCTTCCAACCTCCTGCTTTAATTTCTGGTACCTTTTTTTGTTTCGCTACTTGATTCTATTTTACTCAGTCCACTGCATTTTCAGCAACAAGAATAGCTGTCGCCGGCGTCATAAATACCTTGCCGAGCTGTAGAACTAAAAGCCACCCAAATGGTCCTCTCCCCTTCCCACCAACCTCGTGCTTTAGTAAACCTTGTTGCACCTTAATGAATGGAGCTGTTCCTTCCGTTTAGCTCTTACTGCTATGGGACTTGTAACTTCCACTAGTTCAGGAACTGATTACTTGAGTTTAATTTATATGGTTCCCCAGCTATGTGAGGAAGGCAGGTTGGAATGGTGAGCTGGTGAATGAGTCATATCCATGGATAGAAAAGAGGATCGTTCACTGGCCCGAGATTGCACCATGGCAAGCCTTACTGAGGAACGGGCTGCTAGAAGCTGGAGTGTCACCTTTCAATGGCTACACATACGACCATCTGTATGGGACTAAGGTTGGTGGCACCATCTTCAACAAGGATGGATTCCGACACACAGCCGCCGATCTGCTCACTGCCGGACGTAGAAGGAATCTCAGGGTCTTGCTTCATGCCTCTGTTCAGAAGATCATCTTCGACATACAAGGTAGAGGCCTAAGGGCCGCAATAACCCAACTGCCTTCTCTGGAATAGCAGTTATTTCAGTCTAAAAGCGAGCAGAATTCCCTAGATTCTATTGGACATATCTGCAGAGTGAAACATGGGGGTAACATATCCTGGTCATATATATTCATCATATCTCTAACATGAAATCAACGAACAGGGCAGAAGCCCAAGGCGGTCGGAGTCCTCTTCAAGGATGAGAATGGCATGCAACACCAAGCAGTCCTCAAGGATGGGAGGAGCAGTGAAATTATACTGTCCTCTGGTACAATTGGAAGTCCTCAGTTGCTACTTCTGAGCGGAATCGGACCCGAGGAAGATCTCAAGAAGCTAAACATTCCGGTGGTCCTCGACAACCGGCACGTCGGAAAAGGCTTGTCAGACAACCCGATGAATGCAATTTTCATACCCACCAAGAAGCCTGTGGAGCAGTCCCTGATACAGACCGTAGGGATCACGAAGCTTGGTTCGTTCATTGAGGCCAGCAGCGGGTTCAGCCAGTCATCCGACAGCATCCGTTGCCACCATGGGATCATGTCAGCTGAGGTCCAGCATTGCCATCCACCAGTTATTGTATCCATCTTTCACCATGCTTTTCTTTCAAAAAATTCCTGCAACTAAATTGCAGTTCACCGCAGATTGGGCAACTCTCCACCATCCCTCCAAAAAAACGAAGCCTGGAAGCAGCCAAGGAGTATGCCAAGAACAAGGGGAGCATTCCTCGGGAGGCATTCCAAGGGGGCTTCATAATAGAGAAGATCGACGGCCCGCTCTCCACCGGCGAGCTCCGCCTCATCGACACAAACGTGGACAACAACCCCTCTGTCACCTTCAACTACTTCAGCCACCCGTATGACCTCCAGCGGTGCGTCTACGGGATCAGGATGCTCGAGAAAATCGTGCAGACGAGGCAATTTGCTAACCTGTCTGGTGATGACTGTGCCAACTCCATGGAAAGGTTACTGAACTTGAGCGTGAAGGCTAATGTGAACTTGATACCAAAGCACACCAATGATACCACATCAATCGAGCAGTTCTGCAGGGATACAGTGATCACAATCTGGCACTACCATGGTGGATGCCATGTGGGCAAGGTGGTGGACCGTGACTACCGGGTTCTCGGCATCACCGGCCTGCGGGTGGTCGATAGCTCGATATTTGCTAACTCGCCGGGGACTAATCCTCAGGCAACTGTCATGATGCTGGGCAGGTATTAGCACCGTAAATGCTTAACAAGCATCTTTTTTTCATAGGTGCTGCACTGAATTCCCTTACAGATTGTTTTTGTTGTTTTCGATATCCAGATACATGGGAGTGAAGATACTGAGGGAAAGGTTAGGGAGAGCCGGAGGAGTGTAGCTGTGATTGATGGAGGTGTATTTTGTTGCGTGGATAAAAAAGAAAAAAGAATAATGTATTGGACTAACTTTTACCAGTTTGATCTTGATCAAAAAACAAAAGTAGAGAAGAAATGGAAAATTCATCTGGCCTAGCCTCCGATCGAGGTTGCTCTGTGGAACAATGGATTGCACCGTGTAATTAATTAAACTACTGATTTAGTCTACCCTTGGCTTCTCAGGATTTAGAGAGGCGCTTCATGTACAACCGCGAACAAGTTCAAATTTTCTTGATGATCGAAAAGGTGGATGTTTAAGTTTAGCTATATAGGTTCCTGTAGTTGTTGTCGCTTGGTTTGTCACGAAGTGTTTGCTTCTTTTTTTTTTTTTTTTTTTGGTAAGAAAGACAGCTGAATTATATTTGCACAATATGCAGTCGTAGAACACTTACAGAGTTCCCAAGGGAAAAAAAAAATTCAGAACTAACATAAAAGTTACAGGAGGACTATAAGCAAAAAAAAAAAAAACCAAGAACCCAACCCAGTAGAACCCTTTGCAGTGAATATGCCAGTAGTGATTGTGGGTGTGGACAACTGAGAAAAATGGAATGATTGATGGATGATCCTCTGTATCCAGTTGAATGTCAATATTAGCAGAGACTAAATGAGAAGTCCAATTGCCCAGAAATAAAAGCCCAGTTTGCACCATAATTCGGAAAAAGAAAACAGCGAAACAACAGTTTGGCTTCTCAACCTTTGCCGGCTTCAGACGCAATAGTTCGTGCAGAATCTGAGATTCATATGTGGAAATTAACTAACTGCAGCATCATATGGTTTCTAACGTAAAAAGAGAACGGAGGAGGCTGCATCCTACGCATCATTGTGTCAGCATAGCATTTGGTGCAGAAACGTTCGTATGTTGTTAGTTTTGTAAGATGATAAACCCATCCATCCAGTAATAATAAGCAACATAGGTACAAGTATCCAAATTTGTGCTGCATTAATTACTAAGTCCGTGATACTGATTGACCCCCTGCTAATCAGTGTATACCTCATTAGATGAAGTTTGAAGAGCATTTGAAGCATCAGCATGAGAGAGTTGGATAATTTAGAGATCGTAGAACAAATAATCAGCATGTTAGACAGTTTGCTAGGCATAAATAATATAGTGATATATAAGAAACCATATAGAACGCCGCTGCAATAGCCAACTGCATATCTCTCCTTGGACACGTAGTTCCATGAGTTAGGCACGCTGTTGACCTGCGTACAGAGAATTTCACAGCAATAGATCAAAGAGAAATAAGCCATAGTTAAAGGCATTAGAAACCCTGGAAATATCAGCCTGTAAGATATCATAGAGCTCTGATGGCAACCGAGCATGAGAATATATATCAAAATCCCCATTCATAGCCATCCCTGCCATAGAGTCCGCAGCTTTGTTACCTTCCCGAGGTATGTGAGAAACAATGCAATTTGGGGAGCTGTTTAGCCAATACTGAAGTTCGCTTAAAAGAGGGGATTGCTTCAATTGCCTACCATTCATGGTTTTTAACCAGGTAACAACCGAGCATGAGAAGTGTTTGCTTTGAAGTCCTCCTTTGAAGAAAGCGAGGCTGCTCTAGTCGGGTCCTCGGGAGTTACGAACAGCATGCTTGGCAGCTCACGAGTCTTTTTTTGTGCAAATTTTGCTAATCTCTGTGGCAATGGTGGAATATAGCTGCTCTTGCCTGTTACACCCCATCTTATGTTTTGGTTGGGGAGGGTTGAGAGGTGGGCGAGGGGATGTCGGTGGACGATAGGCATGCATACCAAAAGATTAATTTTGGGTTTATTTATTGTTGCTGTTTTTATATTTTTGTTTTCCCCACAAGTTAATCAAGTTCCATTTAGAGATTATCTAGGGGTAAAAGAAGAGTATCCATTTAAATTAGTTTTCGTATCCAAATCCATGTGGATTTGGATAGAAATTTGAACCAACTAATATCCATCAAAATAAAATAGATATAAATATAAATAGATAATTATTTGAATTTATTTATAATTTTATATAGTACTCATAAATTCTCAATAAAATAAATAATCAATGCTATCATTTATTTAATAATATTTTTATTCTATAGTCATAATGTTTAATTATCTAACTTATATCTTTATCTAGATTCAATTTATATCTATATCTATTTAAAATAAATATAGGTATAAATTTTTGTATTCAACTAACATTCATACCTATATTTTGTATTCATTAATTAAAACAAAGATGGATTTGGATGTACCGGTCCAATTTCAGCCCCGGGGAAAAGAAAGTGGGGGTGGAGGTCGGTTCAAGTCACAGTCCAGAGCCCCTGCTAACATATCTAACGTAGAGAAGACTTCTTTAAAAGCATGATTTATTGGTCTGCATTCATGTGCGATTGCATCTTCAGGTCTGGGATAGGGGTGCAACCGAGCTGAGTTGAGTCGAGTAACTAGAAGCTCGAGCTTGACTCCATTCAAAATATTCAAATTTGAAATTCGACTCGAGCTTGACTGAGTCTTAACATTTTAAGCTCGAACTCAGCTTGATAAAAAATAGGCAAAGCTCGAGATCGACTCGATTTGACTTGAATATGAATCGAGTCATACTCAAGCTCGAGCTCGAACTCAAAATTGAACCTTATCTTTTAATAATATATATATATATATTAATATATATTATAAATAAAATTAATATTATTAAAAAATATATATATTCAAGTTGGTTCGTGAGCTTTTGAGTCGAGTATCCAGTTACTCGAGCTCGATTAGAAAAGCTATTGGAGCTTGATTCACATACTCGAGTTCGATTCGAATTCGATAATAATTGAATCGAGTCAAGCTTGAACTCGAGTCGAACTTGAGTAACTCACTAGCAGTTTGACTCATTTGTAGTCCTAGTCTAAAACATTATCTCCGGCCATCCATATTTATTTGTGAGAGTGTATTTTGGCTACTTTAGTCTTCTTATAAGATCATCATGCGTTTGACCATGCTGGATGGTGATGTCGAGTGGGAACGTAGAATGGTTCTTTATGTATGCATCCTGCCGTGCTTGAGCTTGTGATTTATTATGTGTTCGAAGAACTGGTATTATAAATATTTGTGCTGTAATTTTTGGTTCTCTTGGCGAGTTTTTTTTATATCTCAGCCGAGACACTCGTTTGTATGTCCAGGTTGCGGCCTTACTGCTCAAAATAATTTTGGGTTCTCGGCTGTTTAATTGGCCTGAAAAATTGGGTTGGCCATGTATTCACTGGACCCTCCCGAACGGCCAATACGGTGCCATATTTATATTTTAATGGCCATAACAAGAGTTTGGACCTAAGCCAGTGTTCTCGGTATCATAATTAGGTCGTTAGGGGTTTCTGGGTTGCGAAGGTACAGTAGTAGGATTAGTAGAATGCCTAACTTAATAGTTAATTTAAGAGGTTGGGGGTATAACATTGATGGTTATGGTCTTGATACAAGGGGTTTGCTAAGGTCCGAGGTGATGGTAGGTAATTATTTTGGTTAGATCTTGATGCTCTTGGTCGCAATCATTGGTCGCAATCATTGGTATTTATTAACAATTTGTCCTTCTTAGACTAGTAAAGAGATAGCATGTCATCGAGTTTAATCTGTTTAGGAGTAGAATTAAAGTGTTATTTGGGAGTTGAATTAGAGAAAAATAGAGAACCCAATCCACGTGAAAGTGTTATAAAAGATATCATATTATATTAAATAAGATAGATATTCTCCGTATAAAAAATTACAAATCATTTTATTAAAAATTAAAATTCATATTTTGAAAGAGTAATTGATCAACCTATTTTTTTTTATATCAAAGCACGAATCTCTTTGGATCATTTTGGCTTCCCAAATTCACCGTATCCATTCCAATCGACCGCAAAGATCCGGCACGCACGCGAAACTCGCCGCGGCAGTCCACCGCTTGCCAGCCGGGACGATCCGGCTTGCACATGATTTCGATGACGTGTCGCCTTCCTTTTGGTTGATTCTACGTCATCGAATGCTCGCGGCAGCTACAAGCTAACAAACCATACTTAACCCTCATCGCCATCCTTTCCTTTCTCGTCCGGCTCGCTCGCTCTCTCGTGAGAGATGGGGAAGTCCTCCTTGGTGATAATAATCTACACAACCCTAGCCCTCCTCCTGCTCGTCCTCATCGTCTCTCTCTTCTCTCCGACAAATCTCCACCACCGCCACCGCCCCCACCGTCGCCTCATCCTCCGCCCCAACTCCTCCACCGCCGGCGACCGCCACCACCCGCCGATTCCCTTCGACCCCCTCATCTCCGACATCGAGATCCGCCGCGAGGACAAGCAGTGGGAGCGGGAGCACGTCTCCATCCCCCACCACGACGGCCAGGGGGAGGCCGAGCCTGAGTGGGAGGACTTCATGAACGCCGAGGACTACATCAATGATGACGGGCGGTTCAACATCACCAACCGCATCATTCTTCTCTTCCCCAAGATCGATGTGAGCCCGGGCGATGGGTTCGTGAGTTCCGATGAGTTGGTGGAGTGGAACCTCCAGCAGGCGACGAGGGAGACGATGCACCGGACCCAGCGGGACATGGAGCTCCACGACAAGAACCACGATGGATTTGTCTCATTCCACGAGTACGAGGGCCCCGCCTGGGACAGACATTCCGATGGTCGGTGAGATCCGTGTTTTGCTTTCCCCCGCCCCCTCCCCTTTCTCGTTTTGGTTGTTAATTTCTTTTGTTTCGTATTATCGTCAATAAGTTTGGATGCTTAACGGGATTGTTCAACAGTCTTTGTTGATCAGAATGTCTGTTCTTCTCGCCGTCCTTTTTAATCTTTGAAGTATTTAACCCTTTTTTTTTTTTTTGGCTCAAAGCTCATATTGTTCTGTATCATTAATCTTCTCCAAAATCTAAGTTTTCGTTTAGAAGCTTCCACATTGGTTACTTTGCCCCATCTTTTGTTAATCGTTTGATGTACTAACCTCATTTTTTTTTACTCATCATTAAGCTTGCACTGGTTTCTTCGTAAAGATCACCTTTTCTTTTCTTTAGCATCAAGCTTCGACATTGCTTTACATGTTGTCTCGTTTGTATATGTTAATATATTTTGCAGCCATTATGACATGAATCGAGTTGTGAAAGTGGAACAATTATTTATGCATGTTCGATCTTTTGAATGCGTCATGCTTTCTGAAAGTCTTGTGTACTTATGCAGAGGCATCAAACGATTGATGATCTGGTAATCTAATCTTAGTAGTGGGTTTTGAAATTTGCTAGATAAGACTTCTTCTGGTAATGACATGGGTTGGTGGAAAAAGGATCACTTCAATGCTTCAGATGTGGATGGGGATGGTCTTCTAAATCTTACGGAGTTCAATGAGTTCGTTATCTACTCTCAGTAAGCTTTAATTTTTCATAATTTACTCTCAAACTGATTCTGCTTGGGCAAATTTCCTACAGCTTCCTGCATCCAGCTGACAGTAATAACCCAAAGCTGATTCGATGGCTCTGTAAAGAAGAGATAAGGTAAAAGTATTTCCTTTCTTCCCTCTTTCATTTTGACAATACTTATTCGTAATATCCAATAAATTGCTAATGCATTTTTCTTTTACAAGCATTTTGAGGCAACTATATATTTGGCTAAAATGTAGCTGTAGGAACACTATTAAATCTAGCCTTCAATGTGCATAATACATATAACACCCGCACACATCCCCACACACACACCCAAATAAAAAAGAGGAAAATAAAAATCAATGAACTTGTCTTATGTTGTTGCTTAAGGTTAGGTTGATGGATGGAGAATTATTGATTTATGAGTCAAGAAAATAATATTAATATTCTATTACTGTGGATAATTTAATAAAATTGAAGTTCCTTGATTTCAGTTGGCAATTTTTTTTCTGTTGAAGTCTTACAGGGTCATAGGAAGTGGTTTTATTATATATGTTGGAGAAAGAATTTTAAGTTGACTTAGGATAACATGTATACCAAACTTGAGCCCAATTCACATCATGATCACATGGAACTAATGTGCATTTTTTCATATAGAATGTATGTGGATCCTATCTCTATGTGTGATACATGACAAATGAATTTGTGATACATCACATAAACATGGAAGGGAGGACTCTTCCAATTCATGCAGATAATTGATGGTGTAGGATGCGTTCTCAAGCGCACAAGATTTCACAAACTCTTGTATCCCTATCTTTACTAGCATATTACATTTACTCCAAAGATATAAAGCTCTTCGTTATTTTATAATCTGAGCTTCAAAATTTTTGTTTATGGCTGGTTGGAAGTGGTATTGCTTAGGTTTCCTTTGTGGAGTATTAACTGTTCAAAAGTTTGAATGTTCATCCATGAAGTTCTTTGATATGAAAAGTGAGAACTTATATGATGATCATATAGTGTATTGCACAAATCATGTTTTTGGACTTAAACTATGTTATTTGTATTATCATTTTAAATGTAAAGCTTATAGATGTCAGTCAGGCTCATTTCTTGTACAATCTTACTTATGTCATTACAAAAATGCTAACGAAGGAAAATAAAGAAGTTAAGAGGTTAAGAGTTAGTGGAGAGTAGAAAACTATTTTCTCTCATCTAACAAGTCAGCTAGACAAGGGATGAAATGATAGAATTGGCTTTGAATTCTGTGATATCATAATGCACATCCTAGAATAGATGAGCTGGGTTCACACTTAATAATTTTGAACTTCAATGTCCACACAGAGGGTCAACAGTAGGTAATATCAACATCAGGAATCCAATAACTTATCAGATATCCTTGTCCATCATCCTCCATTTCTTTTTTTTTTTTTTTAATGGATAATTCCGTTCATTAATAGATTTTTCTTCTAATCTCCAAGTTTGTACTTTCTTGACTCAAACAACATTCTACTTCTATGAAAGCCACTCATCTTAGAACATGTATTGCTTGAATCAGCAATGCATAAGCTTGAAATATCTGGGGAAGATGATGTGTTAATGAGAGGAGTTAAAAGAAAGGACAAGTAGGAGTGATGTGTATGGATATTAGAACTTGATGGCTTTCGGTAATGCTAGCATTGTGTTCTTGGCCTGGTCTATGAAATTTGAAGGACAAGTTTCAACATAAGGGAGTGCACATCTAGGCTAGGATTTGTAGTATTGTCTATGGAAAACCTGAAATCAGTTTCTTCCTTTATTCCTTTTTTTTTTTGTGTGTGTATTTATGGGGGTGATTGGGAGGGGGGGGGGGTGGGGGGTGGGGGTGGGGGTGTAAATTATGTGAACAAATGACTTGTTGTATAGATTTGTTGGGTTTCTTTTTTTTAACTGTTTCGATAAATCCCAACTATTTGGCATTTTCTTGTAATGATTAGTTGCTGCTTTTTTTTTCTTCTTTTGCCCAGGGGTGGGGGTGGGGGGGGGGTTACTTTTTGTGTTTTCGGTTTGATGAGAAAGGAATTTGATATTTGAACCAGTACTGTTGCAAGTCAAGATCTTTCATATAACTCATTCAATCTCCTTTTTATATCTGTCTTTGTTAAACCCATTAATAGTTTGATATAGATGGATGAGACACACACACATACATGAGATCCATCTGTGTCCTATAATGATACATAATTGTGGTCAGTTGAGGATATATCCAGATTTTTAATGCATTTTTTCAGTGGATGCTTCTGACAATATAATAATAGAACATAAGATATGCACAAGTTTATTACATTTATTGTTTATAATGACAAAAATTGACATAGTTAACCATAAAGATCAAATGTCTTCCAGCACAGTTAATCTATCATGAGACGAATTCATATGGAATTGTTGACAAGATTATCTATGTCTCAATATCAGATCAATATTGTTTCATGAAGGCTTTTTCTTTTCTTTCGTCATCATGTTTTGACAATATGTGTTGGAGGTGATAGAAAATGTTTGAATGTAGCAAAGTTTTCAAGATTCATTGTGTTAGTACTATGCATTTTTTCTTAAAAGGTCAGCCCTCTTTATTTAGAAGGACTTGTAGTTCTTACATTAGTCATTACTCATAAGGGTATAGATGCATATGTGACCCATTACATCGGCCAAGTTGAAGAATCCATGAAATGTATGAGAAAATTAGTATGATTTTGTGGTTTAAAGTATCTCTCTTTATTTGGATTATTTTGCCATTTATATGGTTCTATTAAAGCCAACTGTAACATAATTGCTCACTGAGTTCTTTCATTTTCAGGGAAAGGGATAAAGACAAAGATGGAAAGCTTAGTTTTGAAGAATATTTTCATGGGTTATTTGATGCAATACAGGATTATGATGAATTTTACAATCATTCTGATTCCTCAATGGAAAAGAAGTTATTTATGCAGCTTGATCGGGACAATGATGGGTACAAACCTGGAGAGCTATTTTTATACCGACTTTGATTGAAGAGAAATTTATATGGAGTACTGATGGAGGGTCTGCTTCCTATTTTAGATTTTTATCAGATGATGAAGTCAAGGCTGTGATTGGTATTCTTCATCCTTCAGAGCACTACTACGCAAAACAGCAAGCTGATTATGTTGTATCGCAGGTATGGGTGCATTAACTCTTCTACAATATTTGATTATGCATATGCATGGCTGCTTGGATTTAAATTATATAAATATCGATTCAACTTGGTAATGTTTAGTTGGTAATATCAAAATTTTAACATTCCAAAACTTTGGAAATCTTCAGTATTGTGTCCTCTGAAGTGCTTTCTTGTACTTCTGAGCTATTGCTAAATCTTTGCTTTGCGCTTGTTTATGTATCCTTCAGCCTAGTTTTTAGCTTGTTGGTTGCCATATTTTACCATTACTAACAGATCTCATCAACTCTAATGAAAAGAAACACACATTCGAGATTTTTGGGCTTCTCTATACAGACTTATTGCCGTTCTAATATAGTGGACAGTCCATGAAGGTTCTATACTATCTTGTATTCTGAAACTGATTAGAACACCCACATTTATGTTGTTTGTATATTTTGATCCTTCTTAAGAGTGGACAACAGGGTGGTTCCTATCAATGTGCATTTAGTATATATATTGCAATTTTGATGCCTATGAGTCAGCACTATGATATAGTGTTAGTGTCCAGTACAGTCAGCACTTGATGTTTATAAATCAGTTTTTCTGTATGATGATATTAGCTAATACCTATTGGTTCTACGAGTACAATCTTTTGATTTGAGAATCAAGAGAAGTGATCCTTACCAAATACCAATATTTATTAGGCATGTGTGATCCAATATGACACTCTATATGACTTCGACCAGGCAGAGTGATAGTGCTCAGCACAATTGATATTTAACATGAATGAGTTTAATTGATGCTGTTTAAAGAAATTTGATTGCATTTTAGGGTATCGTCTTTGGTTAGAAGCCAAATTTTGGATCTTACTACTAATACATCCTTTTGGGCCTTTACTTGCAATCTGAGAATATTTCCAGCCAAAATATATGATCAGGTTTCCTTGATGAGGCTCGTTATGAGAGAGAGAGAGATACCAAGCATATTCTTAATTATATTCTCCTTTATTTCTCCCTGTTTTCCCTGGAAGGTATGTCCGCCTTTTTCTAGTCATATTGGATAAGATCCACTTTGTTAAGAAAACTGTCAGATAGTTATGGTGGTTCATTATTTGAAGTTAGAATACCCGACTCTTATTCTTGAATGGTTTGGTTGTATTTTTATATCTGCTTTTTTGACCTTTCACATTTTGAAAGACCAGATTGAGATGTTGTGTTTCAGCTCCTTTTTATCTTATATTGCTGTTAAGTTTAATGTCATTATTGGTCAGAGGTCCACGGAATAAACTTTTGGCTATTTGAGAACGGCATTTTTTGGCCTTGGTCGTTGTAGTTCATAGAGGTCCAACTTGGTGAAGTAGACTGGATCTGCTGTTTTCAGTTATCAATCCACAATCAGTTCTATGGTTTTAACCATTTGTCAGAATGCACTAACATGAAGCCCCTGGATTTCAACTGATTTGAGGAACCTTTCTCAATACCACAGGCAGATTCAGATAAAGATGGGCGACTAAGTTTGAGGGAGATGATTGAGCACCCCTATGTATTTTATAGTGCCATTTTCAGTGATGAAGAAGATGATGATTATCATGATGAATTCCGTTAATACTTTTACAGGTGCGTTGTGAGAACAGTGTTTTTAAATGAGAATCTCAAGTACTTTTACCCAAATCATTCATTAACAGTTAATTTGTTTTGCAGGCCGGAAGGATAGGAAAAACAATATAATGAGAGCAGTTGAAAAAAATGTTAGTTCTTCCTTTATGGGAGCCATGTTTATACCTTGACCATTTCTTTATGAGTCCATCTCATTTGTTCTATTTGATGTAAGTTAATCCTCATGATCCTTTCATGCTGGGGACCTATTTAATTTTGATTTTAAGATGCCTGATTTTATTAACAGGTCAAAATTTCTGTTTGCTTTTTCAACCATCAACAAATTGGCAGGCTAGATATTTGTGCTGGAAGTTACACCTGCTGAGCATCTAATTCCATATATATACATTAGAAGAAATGACATTTTATCTAGTCATTGTATTCTAAAAAATTATATGGTAGATTAGACTATGCTCGTTCTTTTCTTTGATGTAAGAGGTTTGTTCTTGTTGCTCCAGCTGCTGCTGTTGTGTTGGCAAGAGAGCTCACAGTGGTACTCTGGAATTTTCAAAAGTTTCATCTGACTCGGTTGAAGGGGTGAATGTATTCTCACCAGTACATTCTTCAGGGACACGGCAGATGCCAACGCCTGTAGTTGGTTTTCTGTAGAGATTGCTAGGAAGCCATGTTGAATCCAAGATTTACTATTCTGGTTCGGTGGATTTTGTTCAATTTTAAATCATCGTTAGGCTTTATCAGACTCCTTAAATCAGGCACCTGGTTTTGAAGTCATTACAGTTTCCAGGCCCTTGGCTCGCTGTGGGTTGATTAGTTCTAGTTTGCACCAACCTGGGTCTCAACACTTTGAGTCATTTAATCAGGTAGAATTTGACCCACAAATGCCATATATATATATATATATATATATATGGAGAGTTAGGCCTTACTATTTTGGCTGATATATATTCCATACAAATGGAGATTTTAGCCAAATGTGATGTCGATGTGATCATGAAGATTTTAAATCATTGTTAGGTTTTAGTAGACGATTGGGTCTTGAAGCTTAAAATGACAGTAATCTGGGTGCTTTGATACTTGGGTTTTGATAACATCGGGTAAGAAATTGCAGCCCTTGTATATTTAATCTAGTATCTTAGGTGGACGATTATGTTTTTGAATGCAAAACGTCTATGAGATCCACCTTGAAAATGTATGTAGGGACGTATCAACTGCCGGCTATGATCCTTGTGGTAGTGTCCCCACGTAGTAGGAATTAGTTGAGGAATGGAAGTGGACACTGAGAAAATTAAGAGGAAGGCTCGAACATCTTATGCTTCATCAATCTTTTAAGGCTTCTGTGGTCAACATTATTATCGTCCAACCTGATTTATAAAGGAAATTTTCAGAAACTTGATGGCTTTTAGCCAACCGCAGGAAATTGGAGTATATTTTTTTGGGCCACTTTCTGAACATCGTCAGGTGCCCATGGGGAGCAAGGGGACTCCTGGCCAACCCACCCACATGCTACCTTGTCACATGGGGAGCAAAGGGGCTCCTGGCCAACCCAACCCAACCCACCCACATGCTATCTTGTCAACCTGATAAAAATAAGCACACAAGAAATTCTTTGTGCACCGCGCGCACCATGCGGTGATCGGATCGCACGGGGGGCGGTGGGGGGAGGTGGGGGAAATGAGAAAGAAAAAAAAAATGCGGGGGCTTGGGGGGTTGCCTCCGTGCGCGCTAATCACCGCGCACATGATGCAGTTCGTTTTGAACCACGTGCGGTGCAATAAAAATTTCTCAAAAGTATACTGTTCTACTGCCCGCACGATGTCCATCTCCAATTAAAGCACGTCGAGTTAACTGATTCGGGCTAATTTGTTCCAAATAATGCCTTCCCTACAAGGAGGTAAACATCAGGCAAACCTTATCTTTCCCTTGCCGCGGTGCTGAGGAGTGATTGAACTCAAACAATGAAACAATGATTGAATACTCGAACATTTAGTGTTGTGAGCGACAAAAGAAAAAGAAAGAGGTCTGCAGCTGAGCTCCTGGATCATTCCACTGCCACACGTGAAGAGCACGGATGATGCATATATGGGGATCTCAGCCTCCCATGTACCACTGGCTGGCAGGATGAGATTAGGTAGCAAGAGACAAATGGGGGCCTCAAAAGCCGAAAGGAATCCTAGGCTGCTGTCACCTTTTTATTATTATTATTATTATTCAAAAACAGTAGGCCCTTTGTTCACTCAAGTGATGCAACAACAGCAAAGCAAAAATAAAATCCTTTATTCTACTACCAGACCATCGTTGAATTAATCCCATCCTCTTTAACGACAGAGCTACTAGATTGCACAAGACAACCTTGATATCAGAGAATCAAATTAGTAGTCGGTAAACCGGACAGCGGTGTAATATATATTAGGAATTTTTGCCCATCTACGACCTTTGAAACAGGTGGTTAAGTCTCGTGGGCAAGTGGGTCCCACCGGTGAGGAGGTGACCGATTATCCCGAAAGGCCCCCGTCCACGTGAACGATGTTGCCCCTCGAAGCCATGAAAGGTGGAGTGGGAAACAGGCGGTGCTTGCTTTACCTTCGGGTTAGACGACAAAAATATATGTACGTAGACTGGCCATGCAGCTTTTCTTCTCTCTCTCTCTCTCTCTCTCTCTCTCTCTCTCTTGGGTGTGTGTGTAACCGGCCATGCAGTTGGAGGTATGGGTCTTGGACTCTGGCCTTTGTGCCAACCTCCGGCCACAACAATTGGTGCATTTGGAAGGCAATTTGCGCTCGTGCCCGTGCGCTCTTTTGTAGGATGAAATGGATGGTTGGTGATGGTGGGGTGGTGGTGGTGAATGTGCTCGTTGATCCTTGGCTTTTTACCACCCTGCCGAACAGCCTGTCTATCTTATTTGACCGGAACATGTTGGAGAATCTGAACGTGAAAGACCTTATGGTTCCGCGTGCCAGGCATTTGAAGAGGCTTGGCAAAGAAAGTGACTGACGTGGCTACTCCACACTTGAGCACTCCGGAAAACCTAGGTTGGAGTTATTACGGCCTCAACTAGAGTCACGAGTAGAGACTTTTACAGGGTTTTCTGGAGCGGCCCATCTGGTCAGAGGGTGATAACGTAGGTTTGGAAGGTTGGTACTCATCCGAGAGTTGCACTCTTACTTTAGAAGGTGACTTGGAATTTGGCTTCCCTGCCATAGTATCTTGCACTGCTAGGGCATTCATATCACTCCTAAATCCTAATGGCAAATGGTGCTCATATATTGAGAAGATTGTGAGTCATGTGTTGTTTGAGTGCCCAAGTGCCATGGATGTTTGGCACCGGATTCGTGCAGCTACCATTTATATCACTTCCTTTAATTTCTTGGACACATTCCAACAAGTCATGAGGGATGGTGTGCACCACAACTGTAGGATAATCATATTGTTGTTTATTTTTATATTACATATCATGTCTGGCTATCTAGGAATGGAAGAATCTTTGTGGATGTAGATCAAAGTCCCTATGTGACATGCATGAAAGCTAGCCCTCACACAAGCCAAGGAATACATTCCCACCAAGAATACCGATGGTTCGAAATCTGTAGGGGAAAGGTAGGTTTCCATTTCAGCGGTAACCATATCTCGTTCAGATATGACCTAGCTTGATCGCTTGAGAATCTCCACCCTTGAGCTTTCTTAAGACCAGATTCGATGGTCGCGTGTGTTGGATGGTGGGGCTAATGGCAGTATCGATTTCATTGTTCGCAATTGAAACTTTGTTTAGTGATGGTTCGGAATGTTGGATTATATGAAACCACAGTTGCCATAGCTGAATTGAGAGGTGCTTGAGAGGGGATCCGCTATGCCATGAAAAGTTTTGGGGGCTAACTAAATCTTACTTGAGGGAGACTCTAAGATGGTCATTATTTGGATTAATAGCACGGATGGATATGTGGATAGGACTTATCCTCTATTGGCTGATCTAGAGAAGATGATTTCGGCACTTTCATCCTAGCAAGTCATATGCATATAGGGAAGCTAATAATATAGCCGAATGGGTTGCTTCTCATGTTGCTCATCACTTCGGCAATATCATATGGAGCTTTACCTCTGTGACTCCTATAAAATTTTGAGATGTTTTACATGTTGATGCCTTTGGTTGTATTTACACTAGGATGATATGATTCATCAATTATACCAAAAAAAAAAAAGAAAAAAGAAAAACAGAAAGAAAAGATTTTTGTAGATTTGACCAAAAGCACTCTATCAATGCTGCCATCTCATAGCTTAGAGGGAAAAAAAAGGGTAAAAACAAAGAAAAAGGGATTCAGGTGAAGCAAGAGCCGGGTAAATCCAATTCAGTGCCGAAAATTCTGATCATCTGTTGAAAGTCCAACATTAGTTCCATGGTCTTCATGAGTAGGAATTTTGGACACAAATGACCACCGTAGTTTTCATGGTACAAATTGAAGCTCGTGTAGTGCCCAAGAAGACATCAGAATCAGAGTCTTTTCGACTTTTTAGAACTAAAAACTCCACCTCCTCTCCGGTACTCTAGTCTCAGGCGTATAGATTTGGGAATGATTCACTTCCCCGCATATTAAATATAATGTATCTAAGTAATTTATTCAACCAAATTACATTATTGACCATCAATTTTAAAAGTGCAAATAATCATAAAAAAAGATGAAAAAAAATTAGTATGAGGGCAAAAAAATTCTCATTTTTTACCGGTCTCTCTCACCACATTAGTAGGGATGATAGTTTTAATTGATCCACTTGATACTCGATTCAACTCGATCCAAATGAAATGGATTTTATCCGACCTAATTATAACCTAGGACAAGTATAAGTTATAGAAAAAATTCGAAGTAGATTCGGATTAGACATGTATAATAGTGTGTCTCATCATAAATCCAATCTGATATAATCTTAATATATATATTTTTTTTAAAATTATAATTATTTTATAATATTTGTACATATCCAATTCGATCTGATCCGCATCTTTATTTGATCCAATCTGATCTGACCCGAGGTGAGTACGGAATGGATGTGGATATATATATATATATATTAAAATGAAGACCTCTACCATCTCCCGCCATGTGTGTTTTTTCTATCTTTATCCATTTGACACGTGTATGGGCATCTTATAAGGGACGTTTTTGTTGGAATCTCGTATCAAAATATTATGGTAGGAAGAAAGAAGAAAATAAAATAAGAACATAATTAAGTACGTGGATCAACCTAAAGACTCGTCTCTATGAGGCATGCAAAGTTTCACTATAAAAAAGAAATAGATACAAGAGAAGATTACCCACTCTCAATACTTGTATATAATACTCTTAAGAAGAAGCTATTTTTATAAAGCTTTTTCTTGGAGATCCTTCTGAAATGATCATAGTCCGCTGCCTAGCTGTCTGCTCGGAGCCCCCTACTTTTGTTATTTGCTGGCGCCCTTTGATGCTTTCTGCTATCACAAAACCACCATACAGCTCTCGGTCTGTTGCTATAGGCATTTTAAGGGCTTTAAATGGAGTTTAATCCGAGTGCTTGATGAAGTCTTGACTCGATGCCAATTCAAATAGCATCCCCATCCATTCGATATTGACCGCAGCTTGATCATGCCTTAGAGCTCTATGGACCACCCATGAACCAGCTATATTACAAACTCAGCTCAATATCTACTTACCATGTACCCCAAAATGACCAAAATAATTTCTGCACCGTGTTTTCTCACGGTAGACCCTTAAAGGGTCCACCATGAACAGCATGGGTGCTGGTCTATGATGGACCATGCCCAATCAATCGTGCGTGGCTACTGTCCATCATGCGTTGCTGTGCGCTTACATTCGGATGCAGCCTCCTATTTGCGCGTGACCGCTTGGGCTCAGGTCATGCTCGTGCACACGTCCGCTTGGACTTGGGTCGATAATGCACGCCCGCCCGCCTAGTGTTCATGCCCATACTGGGTTTGGATGTGGCCCAGCCGTTGCGGGCCATGCCCGTGCATGGATGGCCCGCATGCTTGTGAGTGCTTGGGTCATGCCCGTGCGTGACTGGCCCACGCACCAGTGTGCACATGGGCCTATATACCTAGGCCGCTCCTCTAGTGGGCCTGCTAGCTGTGGATCTTAGGCACCGGCTCGTGGGCTTGCGAGCTTGAGCCGCTCCTCCAACTGACTAGCTATGGGTCCCACTAAAGCTATCCGTTCGGCGGCTTCGCATATTTTTTTCGTGCATATGTTCGCTATCTCGACTTCATTCAGGGACCTCACTGTAGGCGGAAAAATTTGATGCATTTTTTTCAATAATTTTTGATAGAAGTGAGGAACGGCAACCGAGGGTCGAAAGAGTGAAGGCGAAGATGGGAGATGAGGCCTCTCGAGGAGGCCTCCACTCCAGTCTCCGCTATCGTGACTAATATGAAAGTGGATGCTCTCGAGGAGGCCTCCACTCCAGTCTCCGTTAAAGTACTCGGCCTCCTCATCGACGCCGGTTCCTCGGGGGTGGGGGGCTGCGAAACCCCTCCTTCGATCTCCCCTACCACGACGATGTACGTGGATGCCTCGAATGCGATCATCGAGTAGGAGGAGGATGGGCCGGGATGCTGGTGTGGCTACCCGCTCACCACCATCATTGTTCGTCAGAGTCTCCACGGGACTCCTGAGGACGGCATTATATTTTTGTTTCTTTTTCTTCCCATTCGATTGGGACACCTGAGAATGGAAAAAATGGAAGAAAGATTGGGCGGGGAAGCGGGAGCAGGGGGAGTGGCATTGGGAGAGGAAGAGGGCAGTGGGTCACGACGTACGCCCGATCCTCATAGAATAATTAAAATAAAAATTAGGTAATCTTTTTTTTATTCCCGTGGAAATATTTTGATCCATGTGGACCCTTGGGAAATTTTGCGGATGCCTTCTCATGCTCTCCGGCAAGGTCTACAAGGCTAAGGGCTAGGGCCTTATAGTTTTAGGCATGGATCGTATGGGACGGTTTGGAAGATAGCGTAGAACCACTCGGGATAAGTAGAGGCCATCGCCATTCTCGAAGAGAGAGGAGCAAGGGTTTTCGGCGGCGTCTCTTTGTAAGGCCAAAGGGTTCTCCTCCTGTTCTTGCTGGCTTTGCCTTTTCTTTTCTTCTACCTTCGTTCTCAGGCAAGTTATAGGAATCCCATTAGGTTGAGGGTACCATGGATATTCGCATTGCATGGCGGTGCGAGTTACTAGCAAACCTGTGCTGAGTTTCTTTATGTCGCTTCGCAAGAACACTTGGCCCGAACTTTAGGTGCTTTCCAATCCATGATGCCCATTGATAAGATCTTTCCCCATAGATATTTTTTTTTAACTTTTATTTCTTACCATTATATTATTTAATTTTTTTTATAGATCTATGAAAAATAAGAGTACCTTAGGAGTTTTTAGGTTCAGGTTGGATTTTTTTCTCAAGTATATATGGGATTCTATGTGAGTTATGGTGGTGTGAGTTGGTTCCTTGAGGTTTTGAGAGCTTAATTTTGGTAGAAACATAATATTTTGCTAGATTGAGTATTTTTAATCGAAAGGATTCTTCTTTGGCTATAAAATTTTTAATTTATGGAGCTATATTCTTCTGATAACGATGTGGAGGATACCTAACAAGAATCATCGACATGTGATATTTTCGATGGAGGCATGGTAGAGGTGATAAACGGAGGCCTCTATATTGGTACAACTCAATCCATTTGATATGCGTATCATGGATGAGTTGGAGACTGAGGTTAGCAGCGTTGGAGATGAACTGCTGGCCGATCATGCTAATACAGGAAGAGGATAAGGATTTTAGGAGGAGCTAGACCGTAAGAAATCTATGAACAAATCTAAATTTAGAAAAAAATAAAATAACTTATAAATAGTTTACAATCCATACTATATAGAAAATATATATTTTTTATTTTTAATTATTTTAAAATAAAATAAAATAGATATTAATAAATTAATAAAATAAAATATTTTTTTAAGAAAAATCACATACCTTGAGAAGAACAAATGCATATATAAGAAGAAGATAAACATTTTAGGAGAAACTAGGCCATAAGAGACCTGTGAAAAAATCTAAAGTTATAAAAAAAATAAAATAACTTATAAATAGCTTATAATCTATATGTTGGGGATAAACCCTGCTTCCATCGAAATTCAGTCTGATGTTTAGCCTAATGTAACTGATAACCACAGAAGAGCTTCGATTAAAAATTCTTCCTCTTGGGACTCCTCCAGTGGTCGAACCCTTTTTGGAATCCTTTTCGACAGCCGAACTTCTTCCGGACTCCTCTAGCAATCGATTTCCTTTTGGACCCCTTCAACAGCCAAATTTTTTTCGAACTCCTCCAACGGTCGAACCCCTTTCGGACCCCTTTAGCGACCAAACTACTTTCGGACTCCTCCAGTGGTCGAACCCTTTTCGAACTCCTTCAGCAGCCGAACTTCTTCCGAACCCCTTCAGCAACTGAACTCCTTCAGCAGCCAAATTTCTTCCAAACTTCTCTAGCGGTCGAACTCCTTTCGAACCCCTTCAACAGCCGAACTTCTTCCGGACTCCTCCAACAGTCGAACCCCTTTCGGGCTCCTTCAGCAATCAAACTCCTTTCGACTCCTCCAGCGATCAAATTCCTTTCAAACTCCTCCAGCGGCCAAACTTTCCATAGTCATCCAGGAAGGTCTTCGCATGAGTCCGATCCCGTACACGGCATGAATCGATCCACTCCCGCACTATCTTAGAAGAGTTCGAACTCCTTTAGAATTGATATTGCTCAAAGATCATCACCAACCAACGTCTACCTCTTCAAACTTTGACTATCAAATCTCAAATGGACTGGCACCTCACGACAACAAATATTATCCTCCGTAACAAACTCCATATGGCCCCGAGCGACCCACTATCCGATAGTTACGGTTGTTACTATCAGTTTATTACAGGCTCCATCTATAAAAGAAATTCTTCAGATACGTTTTCGAGAGGCTCTCTTCTTCCTCCCAAAATTCTGCAACTTTTTTGACTGAGCACTCTATTTCTGTTGGCCAAAAAAGCTAACTTGACCATCGGAGGATTTTATCGGAGCCACCATCTTGGACTCTAGACGAGACTTATTTCGCAGATCACCGATGACGATCTCGTCTTCTTCGACTTCAGCACTTCTCCGACGGCAATCAGATTTTGCACCAATAGGATTGGCACTAGAGGAAGAAACCTCTATTTCTAAGATTTTTTTATTCTTAAAGGAGTGCTCAGAAGCGATCTCTCTTCTTCCTCTCTAGAGTTCTTTCTAAAAAAAATATCTTCCAAGAAAGCTTCGATCCAGCGGTCAACGGCCTCTACAGTCAGATTCCATCCAGATCTATCCGCTCCCGCTTCAACTTCAGTAACTCAAGCTCCACCTGTAGCCATGGTGGATGTGGAGCAGTTCAATCTACTGGTCCAGCAGGTTCGTGGTCTCACGGAGGCAGTGCAGGCCATGCATCGATAAACTCCGACGTTAATTAGCAGGCTTCTCTGGAGCTCCATGATTCGATCTGGGGATAGCCGACTTGGGCTAGCCGGTCGGTGATCTTTGAAAAGAAAAAGCAGAGGGTGGAGAGCCCTTGCTCGAACCATGACTCGACCCTAGGGGGAACTTTGTCCCCATTCCATCAGAAAATTCTGAAGATCAATGATCGTGAAGATCTCCTGGACCAAAGGCTCCAGAAAATGAGCCGACGAATCAAAAAACTCCATCATGCTCCCTCCTCCCACGGTAATGATATTTGAATCGACCCTTTTTTTTCTCAAAAGATTATATAGAAACCAATCCCGCCGAACTTCAAGCTCCCATAGTTTGAGGGTTATGATGGGACCACCGATCCAATCGATCACCTGAGCCTTTCAGACAATGATGCTGCTCCATGGTGCGTCAGATGCCATTTTGTGTCGGACTTTTCCATCCACCCTCAAAAAAGTCATCAGAAATTGATACTCAGCACTTAAGCTGGGTACCATCTTTTTTTTCGATCAAATGAGCCATTAGTTTGCAGCTCATTTTATTAGCAGTCGATGTCTCCATCGAGATTCAGATTTTTTGATGAATATCAAGCAGAAGGAAGAAGAATCTATTTGGGCTTATGTCATTTGATTTAATGCTGCTACATTAGAGGTCCAAAATCTGAATCAGTCTGTTGCAATGGTCGCACTCAAGGATGGCCTTCAGAAAAATGATTTGTTATTCTCCCTGGAGAAAAAGTATCCCACAGACTTTATCGATATGCTGGCTCGGTCTGAAGGTTATGCCCGAGCTGAAGAGGCTTTTAAGGCCAGGGATAATGAAGCCACCTAGGAGCGGCAGACGGATGAACCAAATGTACCTACGACTGGAGAGAAACCGAACAGAGCTCGGCCACGCTCCTAAACTCCTTCGAAGCGTAAGCGGGCGCAAACCCCTACCCAGACCCAGAGGCGAAGAAGCCCGAATAGAAGGGCACGATGGAGCTCTCCCTTCAGAAAAATCCAAGTACTAATGAAGATTAGGAAGCAACTATCGAGACCGAAAAGGATGCACACTCATCCCAACAAATGCAATTCTAGTAAGTTCTGCCTCTACCATCACGATCACGATCATGATATAGAAGAGTGCATCTAGCTCTAAGACGAGATTGAGGAGCTCATCAGGCACGATAGGCTTAACCAATTCCTACGACGTCGGTCGAAAGGATGAGAGGATTGACCGAGAGCACCCCCACCACCAGAACCATCGAGGGATGAGGAGCAGCAAGAAGATCGGCCTCCGATCGGCATCATTAACACCATCTTTGGAAGACTTCGACGAGGGAAAGCTAGCGGGTCAGTCGAGCCCGAGAAGAGGCGAAGAACTGAAGAGCCCATCGCTTTCACCAATGAGGATGCTTAAGGAGTCTAGTTTTCATATAATGATGTAGTTGTAATCTCTTTGAACATTATTGATTATGATGTACGCCGTATTTTGATAGATAATGAATGTTTTGCTGACGTTCTGTACTATGATACTTTCTTTAAAATATTTATACTCGATAATCACCTGGGACCCATGAGCTCTCTATTGGTCGGCTTCACCGGCGATGCTATGCCAGTGGAGGGAATGATAACTCTAACCATGATTGCAGGACAATATCCAAAGCAGGCTAAGACATGAGTCGACTTTTTGATGGTAAAAGCCCCCTCCACTTACAATGCAATCCTCGGCTGACCTGTCTAAATGCACTACGAGCCATAGTGTCGATCTATTATCTAAAAATAAAATTCTCAACAAATAATAGAATAGGTGAAATCAGAGGTGATCAAGTATTAGCCCATCACTGCCACTCCATCGCCTTACAAAATGGCACTCAACTTGACCCCTGCCCAATTGACGGGCTTGATGTCCGTGATGACCTTGCCGAAGAACGGGGCGAGCTCATAGAAGATCTTGTGACCATCCCCTTAAATGATGAAAATGCGGAGTATACAGTGCAAATTGGCTTCAATCTGAAAGATAAAGTTTGGGAGCTACTCATCACCTTTTTACGGAAGAATGCCGATGTCTTTGCTTGGGTTCCGACGGATATGTCTGGGATTGATACCGAGATTATGGAACATCGGTTGGCCGTTGATCCCAAGCATCGATCCTTGAAAGAAAGAGTTCGGAGCCATGCACCAGAAAGGCAGAAGGCAATAGTAGAAGAAGTCGACAAGCTTCTCAACATCGGATTTATTCAAAAAATTAGCTATCCGACTTGGATCTCTAACATGGTCCTAGTCAAGAAGGCCAACGATAAGTGAAGGATGTGTATAGAGTTCAAAAGGTTGAACAAAGCCTGCTGAAAAGATAGCTATCCTCTATTCAGGATTGATCAGCTGGTAGACGCAGCCTCGGGCTATGAGCTCCTCACCTTTATCGATATCTTTTTCAGTTATAACCAAATATGGTTGGCGTTGAAGGACGAGGAAAAAACTGCTTTTGTTACTGACCATGGTCTTTACTATTACAGGATTATATCTTTTGGACTCAAGAATGCAGGGGCAACGTACCAACGTCTGATCAACAAAATTTTTTTAAGGAGCAGATCGACCGCAACATGAAGGTGTATGTGGATAACATGCTCATTAAAAGTCGAGCTTCAATAAACCACATCGTTGATCTCGAAGAGACCTTCAGTGCACTCAAGAAGTACAATATGAAGTTAAATTCGATAAGTGCGCCTTTGGTGTGACCTCGAGAAATTTTTTGGGGTTTATGGTGTCAAAGCACGGGATCGAAGCAAATCCAAAGAAAATCCAACCTATTCAGAAGATGATTGCTCTAAAAGTAATTTAAAAAGTTTAGCATCTGACTGAAAAAGTGGCATTCCTAAATCACTTCGTCTTAAGATTGACCGAGCGTTGCATGCTCTTCTTTCAAGTTCTCAAGCAACCAAAGAACTTCTGCTGGACGATGGAGTGCCAACGGATATTTGAGGAGCTCAAAAACTACATCGGCTCACCCCCACTACTGGCAAAGCCTAAATTTTTAAAAAAAATATTCTTGTACCTAGCAATCTCCCCAACGGTCTTGGCAGTAGTCTTGATCAAGAAGGAAGCGAAGATGCAACGACCAGTGTACTACGTAAGTTGGATCCTAAGGGATTTAGAGACTAGATACTTTAAGTTAGAAAAGTTGACTTACTCTCTTCTAATTGCTGCCACGAGACTTCGACCTTACTTTCAGGGGCATACCATAATGGTCCTCATGGATCAACCAATAAAAGTAGTCCTTCATCGAATGGATGCTTTCGAAAGAATCACAAAATGGGCAATCGAGCTCATGAAGTTTGACATCAATTATCGACTCCGACCATCGATCAAAGCTCAGATATTGATAAATTTTATAGTAGAATATAACATTTTAGATGAAGCCGAGCTTGAACAGAACGAGATCGGCATCTTGTGGTTGCAACTGAGCCTCTCCAAAGAGAGTGCCGACCTTTTCGAAGGTTTTTGGGCCCTATACGTGGATAGTTCGTCCAACTCCACTGGAATAGGCACGAGGTTGGTCTTAGTCAATCCCAAGGGAGTCATCGTCGAATACGTGTTATGCTTCAAATTTTCTACAACTAATAATGGGGCCGAATATTAAGCACTGATCGTCGGATTAAAAATAGCAAGAGAGTTAAAAGTAGATCGACTTCAAGTCTACAATGATTCTCAATTAGTGGTCGACCAAGTTAGTGGCAACTATGAAGCATGGAAGAAAAGTATGATAAAATATCTTGAGAAAATAAAGAATTTGACTTTGACCTTCAACAGTTTTGGCATTCGATAGATTCCGAGGGTAGAAAATATAAGAGTCGATCTCCTCTCTAAATTGACCACTTTAGCCCCAACCGAACTATTCAAAGAAGTATTTTTTGAAACTCTAAAATATCAAAGCTCAGAAAAATCATGGCTTGTTATATAGATGGAGCTCGAGCCGAGTTGGATTAACCCGTTAGTTGTCTATCTCAAAGAGGAAGTTCTTCCTAATGATCCAAAAAAAGCTCAAAAACTCAGGAATCAAACCTTCCGGTATGTTTTATATGAGGGCAAGCTGTATAAAAGATCGTATTCGCTACCGCTGTTGAGATGTCTCCAACCTTCAGAGGTCGACTTCTTATTATGAAAAGTGTACGAAAAAATTTATGAAAGTTATGTAGGAGCCAAATCCCTATCATAAAGACTACTTCGGTAAGGATACTATTGTCCGATCTTGTACCATGATTCTATGGAGTATGTTAAAAAATATGAGCGCTATCAGAGAAATACAAATATACAAAGACAGTCGGCCTTCAAGCTTACTCCACTAAGCGCATCTTGGCCATTTGCATAGTGGAGAATGGATATACTTGGCCTTTTTTCAATTGCATCCGGACAACAGAAGTTCCTCCTGATTGTGATTGACTGCCTCACCAAATGGGTCGAAGCCGAACCACTAACAAAAATTACTGAGGCCAAGGTACAGAACTTCATCTGAAAATTAATCATCTGTCGGTTTGGTCTGCCCCGAAGTCTCATAATAGATAATGGACGACAGTTCGCTGGAACGAGGTTCGTTGAGTTCTGTGAAGATCTAAATATCTTCCATCACTTCACGTCAGTAGCTCACCTACAGACAAATGAAAAAGCTGAAGTAACCAACCGGATCCTATTGTAAGGCATCAAGATAAGACTCGAAAGAGCAAGAGGGGCCTGAGCGCATGAACTTTATTATATTCTGTGGACATACCGCATTATCCAAAGGCTATCGACTGAAGAAACACCGTTTATCTTACCTTTTGGAATAGAGGCAGTCATCTCAATTGAACTTAAGCTTCCATCGATACGGGTAGTGGCTTTCAACGAGCAGCATAACCCGTAGGACCTCAGAGCCAATCTCGATCTATTAGAAGAAAAAAAGAGAAAGTTCAAGTTCGGATGATGGCTTAGAGGTGAACGATGGCCCGATACTATAACTCTAAAGTCAGAGGTAAAATATTCAGAGTGGGGGACTTAGTGCTTCCATGAGTTGCCATCTCTCAGCCTCAGAGTGGAAAAAAGCTTGCCGTAAATTGAAAAGGACCCTACGAGGTCACGAAAGTCGTCCAACCCGAGACGTACTACTTGAAAAAACTCGAAGGGGCAGACCTACCTCAATTATGGAATTCAAAAAATCTACGAATGTATTACCGATGATTTAATTATAATGAAATCCTCCTACTTCAACACTTTAATCTTTGTTGTATATCGGTGATAAAGGGGGACTACCTTCCAAACTTAATGTCACGACAAATATGGCCACGTTAGAAATAGGAGGAGAACTTCGTCCTAACGTGAGCAAACTCGAAGGCCTCGTTCATTTTAGACGAGATGAGGGAAGAGGCCCTGACAACGGTCCTAATATGTTCCTACAGTCCGTTAGAAATAGGAGGAGAACCTCATCCTAACGACAGTAAAGTCGAAGGCCTCATTCATTTTAGATGAGATGAGGGAAGAGGTCCTGACAACGGTCCTAATGTGCCCCTACAGTCCATTAAGAACAGGAAGAGAATCTCATCCTAACGTGAGCAAAGTTGAAGGCCTCGTTCATTTTAGACAAAATGAGGGAAGATGCCCTGATAATGGCCCTAATGTGCCCCTACAGTCCATTAGGAATGGAGGAGAACCTTATCCTAACGTGAGCAAAATTGAAGATTTTATTCATTTTAAATGAGATGATGAGAGAGATCGTGACAACGGTCCTAATGTGCCCCTACAGCCCATTAGGAATAGGAGGAGAACCTCGTCCTAATGTGAGCAAAGTTGAAGGCCTCGTTTGTTTTAGACGAGATGAGGGGAGAGGTCCTGACAATGGTCCTAATGTGCCCCTACAGACCGTTAGAAATAGAAGGAGAACCTCATCCTAACATGAGCAAAGTCCAAGACCTCGTTCATTTTAGACAAGAGGAGGGGAGAGGCTTCGACAATAGCCCTAATGTGCTTCTATAGCCTGTTAGGAATAGGAAGAGAACCTTGTCATAACGTGAGCAAAGTCGAAAATCTCATCCATTTAAGACGAGATAGAGTAAGAGGCTCTATCAATGGCCCAAATGCGCTCCCACAAGCCACATTAGGAACAGAAGGAGAACCTCATCCTAATGTGAGCAAAGTCGATGACCTCATCGATATAAGATAGGATGGAGGGAGAGATCCTACCGACGATCCTAATGCATCCCCGTAAGCCATATTAAGAATAGAAGGAAAGCCTCATCCTAACATGAGCAAAAGTCAAAATCTCGTAGACCAAAGACGTGAAAAAAAAAGAAGCTTGGTGGAGAATTCTTACACGTATTTTTTCACGATAATCTGACTACGTCAAATATGAAAGGCAGAACCTTATCCTGATTTGCAAAAAAGGTCTTAGTTCAACGTCCACAATAAGCCTGACGTCCATAATGAGCTCGGCATCCACAACAAGCATTTCATAAGAAAACGACAAAGAGAAAAATGAGGTAAAGAAGATAAGACCGCAAATAGGACTCAGATTCATGCAAAATAAAAATAGCAAAAAATGTATTATTCCATTACAAAAATGAGTTCATTATAAGCAAAGCACAGGCCGACAAGATCGATTACACTGAAAAAAAAAAAGAGGAGAAAGAGGCTGAAGCTCTAAGATGAATCGGATTCTTTGGACTTCGGACTGTCGGCTCCGGCCATCACCAAGGCCTGCTTTAGCCTAGGGATCTCCTCCTCAAGCTCCTTTCTTTTGGAAGAGACCATCTATATACATTCTATTGGCGAGCTGAAACTTACTCTCAAGCTGTCGCCGCTGTCTCCTTAAAACTTCAGACTCGACCTCCGCGTCCTCGATGGTTCGATGTTCATAGATGAGCTGAAACTTCAACCATTGAACCTCGGTCTGCTCCACCCCAACCGCCTCTGAAAGCTCACCAACGGTCCTCATGAAGGAGGAAATCTCCTTTGACTCACCACTCGCATTGGCTCTCTGATTATTATGCAGTCGCTTTCGAAGATGAGTTGCCTCATCTCTAGCAACCTTGAGCTCACCTTCAAGCTTGGACATCTTCTCCGCCTAGGTCACTCGGTAGCTATTGTACCTGTCCTTAGTATCTTGCAGCTGCTTCTGAAGCTTAAAAAACTTTATTGACTGACCCCAATCATACCGAGCTTTATCGGTAGACCATGGTGAGCTCCCTTCTAGAAAACTTTTTCCTAGCATCTTTCAGATTAGCTTCAAGAGAGCTGATCTTCGCTGTCAGTGCTCAGAACTTGTCGTTGGCATTTCTTTTAAGTTTGACGATCTCTTTCTTGAAGCTGTCCTTTCGAATGCTGAAGCTCACCGCTTCCTTTATATGCAAGCCTCGAAGGTAAGTGACCTCTTTGGTCGTCTCAAAAGCATTTTTTCGTGAGGCTCGAAGGTCGTCCTCCATCTTCTTCCTCAAAAGATGAACTTTCTTCCTCAGGTTCTTTATCAAGGGCTTTATCGGAACCCCCTGAGGTAGTGGATTAGCATTGGTGGGAGAGTGCATTCGAGATACGAAAAGCGCTCAAGGGTATGAAAATAAATTCACTTCATTTAATCAAAATTTTTGAGTACAAGATGTAAAAAAAAATATACAACTACTCGAGGATCTCAACCTCAGAAGGCGGAGCCGGATCGCTCTCGGCCGTCTTAGATTTTTGAACTGGTTTGGGCACCTTTGTGGTAGGTTCAGATGGATCAGAATTGAGTTCGTCGAAGGAAAGATCGACTACAGTATTAGATGGTCTCGCATCCACGTCGTCTTCCTCCTCCTCCAAAAAGTCGAGGTCGAGCTCGGAGAACCTTCGGGCTATCCTGCTTTCACAGAGCTCAAAACCCTTGATAAACGCTTTCTGACCGAACTTGACATTCAGGTTCCGCATCTCAGGAGAGGTCTTGAACTCTTCCATGGCCCGGGTTATTACCTTCGAGATCGACTTCGCTATCTGGATCTTTAGTTTGACGATCCTATTTTCAGCTTCCTTCCTCCTCTCCTCCTCCAGGGTCAGTGCGACCTTTAGTTCGGTCGAGGCGAACTCCTCTTTATGGAGCACGTCCTGAAGACTTTTGATGTCCGCCGCCTTCTCCTCGGTAAGGTGCTCGATCTTGTCGACCCTCTCTTGAAGGCGGTGGACCTCAGCTTGAAGGTCCTCCTGGGCCTTCTGTACCTCCGCCTCCTGACAATGAGCCCTCTTGATGTGAGCGAGTATCTAGTGATCCGACTGCAACAGACGATTGGTGTTAAAAAAAAGAAAGAAGAAGAAGAAGAGAAGAAGAAAAGCGCAGAAGAGAAGAGAAAGAATCGAGCAATGGAGCAATCACCTTGAGGATGGTTCTAAGAGAACCCCAGATGAGCTGCCGTGGGTCTAGGTCGGCCATTTGGTCTACCACCTCGGGCATGGCAAATCTATCGATAAGATTCTGAACGATCTTCAGGTTGTCGAAGGGATCCTCTCCTCGTTTGTTGTCGTTGCCATTCGATCCGTCTAAGCGAGCCTTGCAGGACATCTTCGTAACGATTTTCTTTTTTCTTCCCTCTCCTATCCCTTTCTTGATAGGGAGCTCCGAAACCCAATCCCCACTGGAGGGACCTGAGGGCATGGAAGGCATCGGGCCCACACTAGCGGTGTCAACCTTGGCAGTTGGGGCAATCTCAATGCCGATGATGACCTCGGATGCAGCAGCAGTGGAGGCAGGGACTCCGAAGCTGGAAGCACCGACCTTCGCCCTCTTCGAGCCATCATTTTGTGCCTTTCCTTTCCTCTTCCTAGTGAAGAGACCTTTGGTAAGCATCTTGGTAGCTTGTGCATCCATCTCTATAGCAGGAAAAAAGAGCGGTCAGTGGCAATACATATGTGCAAAATCATGTGGATTCAAAAATCAAAAGATGTACCAGCAGGATCGTGGGGACTCAGACCTAGGTTGAATAAGATCTATTCCTTTAGAAGGTTGGAAAGAAGAGCTCGATACACCTTGAGTTTATTGGAGGAATCAAGGTCGGCTCTATCTAAGCTAGGAGCTCGGCGAACTGACTCTCTAATATAATCCCATGAAGGAAGATCTAATGGCAAGATCGGGCAATGTATAAAAAAGAACTTTTTCTTTCAGTTGTGAATGGAAGAAGGGGCATCTTTTAATAACCCCTTCTTGCTGACTTGGGGGAAAAGTACCATCAATCCTTCATGGAAGGATGGTGCTTGAAGATATGAAAATTCCTAAAAAATGAAATGGTTGACTGAACTTCGGTCAATCGACAGAGGGAGAAGAAATCTATGACGAATCGAAAGAAGTTCGGTACGATAGATGCGAAGGAGATGTTTAAAAATCGAAAGAAGACGACTACAAATGGGGGCAGTGGGAGTCTAAGCCCGACGCGCAAAGCTTCTAAGTACAAACAAAATTAGTTGGTCGGAGGAGAGCTGACCTAGTCATCGGAGTTGGGGAGCTCAAGGTCATATTTTGGAGGGATTCTATATTGGATTTGGTTCAGAGAAAGATCATTCGGGATAAGGACGGACGGGATGGTGTCTAAAGCAAAAGATGAGCGGGACATGTTCCTCGATTCTACCTCGGCCAGGGGTGCAAAATTAAAGAAGGTCGGTCCAGACGAGCCCCATGAATCAATGGAGTGGAAGATTTTGGAAGACATTCGAATTGAGATAAATCCCAAGAAACCGCCCCCCCCCCCAAAAAAAAAAATTTAGAAAAGCAAGAAGCCAGAAATGATAAGCATAAATAACCTAAGAGAAAGGTTAGAAAACTGACATAAACTATCCAGAGAGGATGAAAGGATGATGGACGCGATGAGGATCAATCGAAAAGATGTTCGGAGCTCAGAAAGGCGAGAGAAGAATGAGACCCTCGGAAAGAAGGCGAACGGGGGTCGAAGGAAGAAGAAGACTCGGGCAGAAATGACTTCCAAACAATAGGAGAAAGACTTAAATAGCCAAAGATAATCCGAAGCAATTATGATTGCGGATCGACTTTGGTCGGTCAGCGTACGCTATGTATCCCACTCATCATGACAGAGGAGCGGCAATGGGCGGAGTCTTTATGGCACCATACCTGGGGCAGACTTTCGGTGGGAGATTCAAAGGGCCATCTTTTTGGACTCATTTCAGACTTAGAAAATTTTGGTGCCAGCACGGTAAACACCAAAACATCTCATCCTGATAAGTGCGAAAATCCAGGACCGAACTTCGACCGTCATCTTTTTTCTTCCTTCCTTCAAATTTCAAATTCGAAAGTAGGAGGACTATTGTTGGAGATAAATCCCACTCCTATCGAAGTTCAGTCTGATATTTAGCCTAATGTAACTGGTAACCACAGAAGAGCTTCGAATTCTTCCTCTTGGGACCTCTCCAGCGGTCGAACCCTTTTCAGACCCCTTCAACAGCCGAACTCCTTTCGGTTGACTCCTCCAGTTGTCGAATCCTTTCCGGACCCCTTCAGCAGCCGAACTCCTTCCAGACTTCTCCAGCGGTCAAATTCCTTCCAAACCCCTTCAGCGATCGAACTCCTTCCGGACTCCTCCAACGATCGAACCCTTTTCGGATCTCTTCAGCAACCGAACTCCTTCCGAACTCCTCCAGCAGCCGAACCCCTTCTGAACCCCTTCAACAACCGAACTTCTTCCGACTCCTCCAGCGGTCGAATCTCTTTTGAACTCCTCCAGCGGCCAAACTTTCCACAGTCATCTAGGAAGGTCTTCGTATGAGTCCGATCCCATACACAGCATGAATCGACCCACTCCCGGACTACCTTAGAAGAGTCCAAACTCCTCTAGAATTGATATAGCTCAAAGGTCATCACCAACCGACGCCTAGCCCTCTGAACTTTGACTATCAAATTTCAAACGGACTGGCACCTCGCGACAACAAATACCATTCTCCGTAACAAACTCCACGTGGCCCTGAGCGGCTCACTATCTGACAGTTATGGTTGTCACTATCAGTTTGTTACAGGCTCCGTCTATAAAAGCGATCCTCCAGATACGTTTTTGAGAGGCTCTCTTCTTTCTTCCAAAATTCTGCAACTTTTTTGACTGAGTACTCCATTTCTGTTGGCCAAAAAAGCTAACTTGATCATCGAAGGGTCTTGTCGGAGTCATCACCCCGGGCTCTGGACGCTACTTGTTTTGCAGATCACCGACGGCGATCTCGTCTTCTTCGACTCCAGCACTTCTCCGACGGCAACCAGATTTCGCACCAACACTATACTATGCACAAAATATATATATTTTTTATTATTTTAATTATTTTTAAAATATAAAAAATAGATATTAATAAATTAATAAAAAAATATTTTTTTTAGAAAATCATATTAAAATGAAGATTTCAGCCTCCATCCACTATATGTCATTAATACACGTGTTCCTGACTATCGTTTAAGCTTTCCTACTCAGCCACTCCAAGCTTCTCACCTGATTGGGACTTCTGAGAATGAAAAAAAATAGAAAAAAATATTTAAAAAATTAAAAAAATTATATAATTAATAAAATAATATTAAAATATTATATATTTTTTAAATAAAAGATGTATCCTGCATAACTAGTGAGATTTTTAATTAGGAGGCAGGTATAGTTATTAGCTGATCCGACTCATTCCCTATTTGCTATCATTCTTACACATCAGGTAAATACTTTGAGAAAAACTCATTTTCTTGGACTTGATATTCAGAAATACGACCGATACATGTTCAATTTCACCACCAATTATCATTGTTGATCAAACTGTTACATTGATTTATCTGTAGTAGGTTAGATAAATAAAATAAAACATTGGGTAGCCCAACCCTGATTGGTAGTTGCTTTATATTTAAGTAGGTAGCTTTCAAGGACAAAAACAGGTGTTTAGGTGGTCGGATGGTCACTTGTCTTCAATTAATCAGTATGATCTCTCTGGGCAGCGACATGACGACGCTGGACCTAACTTGCAACAACAGAAGTTTACGCATTTCATAAAAATACTCTTTTCTTGATAGATGTGTTGGTCTTGTTCCATTTCAGAGACTAATATATTTATGGTTGTTGGGTGTTTTGGATCTACGTTGCTTCACATCCAAAGAGAAAACGAGCTACGTGGTGGCTAAGATTGGCATCTCTCTGAAATTTTTTTTTTTTAAAAAAAAGAGTAGATATACTTGTTGCTTCTTTTTCTATCTTGACATGCTATATATGAGTTCAACTGGATCGATCAATGTCTCTCGCTCAGTTGCCTTGGTTGAAAGGACATTTTATAACGACAACGGAATCATTTAACTCCTAACCCCTGCTCATGTCATGCAACATTTTGAGCTCATGCTGTACATGACTGTAATGAGTAATCATCCGAACAATTCTTTTGCCACGTGACAAGAGAGGGTTGGTGCAACTCGTTGGATTTGTTGCAAAAAAATAAGGATCTTTTGATTATGGATTTCATCAGTAGTTGCGGATCTAATAAAGTTTTTCATGTGTACATGATGGGTGCCTTGAAACATTTTCCGATTGTAATTGATAGACAACACAATAACAACAATGCCTTGTCAAGCCGGTCTATGTAATTTTTTTTTTTACTTTAAACCTTTATATATACTAACTAATCGAAGACCCACGGTCTATAATTATTAAATTTTTTTAATAATATATATTCATAATAAATATATTTTTTATTTTTTTAATATTTTTTTATTTATTATATATATTATATATTTTTTTATAAAATAATATTTTATTATTTTTCTTTTTTCTTTCTATTTTCATATTTTTTATGCGTCCGTCGGTGCTGCCGCATCCCTTGTCACCCCATCACGGCTTTACTTCTCTCTCGACAAACATCGATCTCGATCGCACCTCCACTCTCTCTCTTTTTCTTATACTTTCGTCGCGTCCGTCGGTGCCATCCCACCACCGCTTTCCTTCTCTTTCGATAAATATTGATCTTGATTGCACACCACGATGTTCTTGTCGGTACTGCCGCCTCTGGTACCACCACTGAAGAAAGAGAGAAATTTTTTTTTTATATTTTTTAATAAAATAATATTTTTTTATTATTTTTTTCTTCTTTCTTCTAGTTCTCATATCTTTTCTGCATCTGCTGATGCCGCCCCATCCCCCTGCTACCCCACCACGGCTCTCTTTCCCTCTCTGCAAAATAATATTTTATTTTAAAAATAATATTTTTTTAAAATATTATTTTCGTCTGTTATCCCTCTCCTATTTTTATTTTAAAATAATATTTTTTCTATTTTTTTAAAATACTATTTTATTATTATTTAAAAAATAATATTTTAAATTATTATTAATAATAAAATAATAATATTTTTTTCTTCTCCTTCCTAAATTTTTTCTTTTTTTTTTCTTTTTTTTCTTGCTCCCTTACCTTCCTCCCGCCGCCTCCCCCACCCCCCACCCTCGCCACGTGAGGCCCAGGTCGCAGCTGTTCGCACAGCCCCACTGCCATCTGTGCCACACTCGCCGTCTGTACGACCACCAAACCACCTCCCCTCTCCTCCCCCGGCTTCGACACCACTAACCCCCCTCCCATCCGCTCCCTTGGCTCTAGGGTTAAAAGTGGGCCGGGCTTTACTCCTACCCGAGCCCGACCTAAATTTTTTTTTCGGGCTGAGCTTAGGCCCAAAATTTTCTAAAAAATTTAGGTCCGAGCCCGGCCCGAGCCTGAGCCCAAGCCCAGCCCAAACCCAATTGGGCCAGGGCTGCTGGCCGACTGGGGGGGCGTGGCACTGGGGTGTGACAGTCTACGAGCGGCGACAGTAGGGGTGAGGTATGAAGGCGGAGGGTGCTGGGGAAGCCATCGGGGAGGGTGGTGCTGGGGTGCAACAGGCGGCGACCACAAGACGAAGGCGGAGGGGTGTCGGTGGAGCCGTGGCCCGCGGGGGTGCACTAGGGTATGATGGTTACGGGCGGTAGCCGCGGTGGTGCGGTGCAAAGGTTGAGGGGTGCCGGGAGAGCCGCGGCCTATGGGGGGCACTAGGTGCGACAGCTACGAGCCGCGGCCATGGGGGTGAGGTGCAAAGATGGAGGGTGTCGGGGAAGTTGCAGCCCATAGGGGGGCGCTAGGGTGCGATGGCTATGGGCGGCGACCGTGGGGGTGAGGTGCAAAGGTGGAGGGTGCCGAGGGAGCCGCGCAGGGGGGAAGGGGTGGTGGGGGGGGCTGGGGTGCGATGTTTCGCGGGGGATCGAGGGAGAGTGGAGGGCGGAGGGGGCTTTCGCAAGGGAGGGAGGAGGGGGGGTTCACAAGGAAGGAAGGGCGGATGGGGGTTTCATGGGGGAGGGAGGGAGGATCGGAGGAGGGCGGAGTGGGGTTTCACGAGGGATCGAAGGAGGGCGGAAGAGGGTTGGGGGTGGGTGGGTTTGGGTTTGGATTGTAATCGGGCCTGAGTCCGGGTCGGGCTCAAGCCGGGCCAAAGATAGGCCCGAGTCCGTTTCGAAAATAAAATGGGCTCTATTTTTTGGCTCGAGCCTGGCCTGAATAGTTTTAGACCCAGTCCAAAGCTTGATCCGAAGTCGGGCCAGCCCGATGGGCCTCGGGCTGGCCTGAGCCCACTTCCATCCTACCTGGCTTCGATGCCACCAACCCCCCTCCCCTTCCTCCTTTGATGGTGGTGTCTGCACGCTCTCGAATAGGGAAGCTTGGGCGATGAGTCAAATCATCGAAGGGAAGTGACCCGCCCCATCCTATGGATGGCCGCCACCTCGAGTCCTCCACCTCGCTCCTCATCGCCTATGTCCCCCTCCCCTCCTGCCCCGCCAGCTAACCCCCCTCGCGGTGCCGGACCAATGTCCGCCTCCTCTTCCTTGCTTCAGTCGCTTTCTACCTCCTCGCCCTTGCCGCCTTCCTCTCCGACGATCGCTGCGACCCCCCTCCCTCCACCTTCTCCTCCTCCTCGGTGGTGGTGAGCATGTGGAACTGTGGGGGATGTTCTAGCTGGAGGTGAGGGGGGTGTCGAGGGTGAGGTGGGACTGGCATGGACGACGTGGGTGGTAGACCGGGTTCTGTCGTGGTTGCAGATCCCATCGATGCTGGACATATTTCTGACCGTGCTGTGGTCGGTGGTGGCAAACGGGGAGGATGGGAATGGTCGGGGGTGGAGGAGTTCCTGACAGGCACCATAGGAATCGTGGGTGATGGTGAGCATGTGGAACTACATGGGGGAGCTCCGACTGGAGGTGAGGGGGGCGTCGAGGGTGAGGTGGGGACTGGCGTGGGCAACGTGGGTGGCGAATCGGGAGCTGCTGTGGCTACGAAATCCGTCGGTGCCAGACATATTCCTGACCGTGCCTACGACCGACGGTGGTAGATGGGAAGAATGGAAATGGTCGGGGGTGGAGGAGTTCCTGGCAGCACCATCGGAGTTGTGGGTGGTAGTGAGCATGTGGAACTATGGAGGGAGGCGAAGGCTTCCGATGCCGTCCCCTCGTCGGACTGATTTTGACCCCGGCGGTCGTAGGAGCCCAACGGGAGGGCCACCGTTGGAACCGCTTTTCCTTTCCAGCTCTCCCTCCACTATTGCACCACCGCAGAGACTCCTGACGCCACCCGCTCATCGGACTGGTTCTGACCCAGGCGCCCGTAGGAGCCCAATGGAAAGGCTCTTTTTTTTTTTATTATCAGAAGTTCAAATGGATGGAAGGCTTACTAGGTTCCACATGGCATCACATGAGGAGCTGAATTAGTAACACCAAAATGCTTCTCAACCAAGTATTATATATATATATATATATATATATATATATATATATATATATATATATATATATATATATATATATATATATATATATATATGATACACGCGCGCGATATGTTAGGGGCTCAATTTAATGAGCAAGGTGCACGTGAGTTATATTTTGTCAGACATGAGGACGTGCTGTTTTTCTTTCTTGACATATTGGGAGCTCAACTTTATGCTTAAGTTCAGATGAGTTCTATTTTGTCAAGCATAAGAAAATTAATCCATTAGCCAACAAAAATACATGTTTTCTATAATAACTCTAGATTTCATTTAAAAAAATTATTAAAAAAATATTATTTAAATTTTTTGATCCTATATAAATATCAAAGATCTTTTCAATAAATAACCAATGTGAAACTAAATATATATCCATATGGATCCTCAAATACTCCTCCATTTAAGCTTTGGCATTCTTATTAAGTTGAGAGTCCAAATTCATACATCAATTCATGAACATTACGATCGGTTTGCAGTCAGATATCATTTGCAACATTCTAGAACCTCATCCAAAAAAACTAATCGAAAGGTATTACTTAGGTTCCTTGGCACTATACAAATATCCAAGATCTTTTCAGTGAATAACCAATATGAGACTAAATATATGTTCGTACAAATTATCACATGCTTCTCCCATTTAAGTTCCGACGTTATTGCCAGACTAAGGATTTAAATCCATGCATTCATTCATAAATACCATGATCGATCCATGATTAGCCTTAATGAGCCCATGTTGTAGTATCTTCTAGTTCACATAAGCTATGGAATAGATTGGCTTTGATACTATTTTATCTATCATGCCTCGATCCGAGGTTCGAGTCAGACGTACGATAGACTGCTACACATTCTTAGAGTTTAAGCCCACAGGGACTAAGAATCTCACCTAAAAAGGATAGCCGGAAGATATTATTTAAGTTTTTTGGTCCTGTACAAGTATCTAAGATCTTTCTAGCGAATAATCGATATGGGACTAAATATCATCTGCACAGATCCTCACATACTTTCCTCGTAAAATCTGGCATCCTCACAGATCCTCACATACTTTCCTCTAAATTCATATATTCATTTATAAACACCATGATCGACCCATAGTCAGATTTTATTTATACCTCATCCAAAAAGACTAGCTAGAAGGTATTACTTTGATTTCTTGGTCTTATAGTATCTAAGATCTTTTCAGTGAATAATCAATGAGACTAAATACATGCTCACATGGATCCTTACATATTCCTCCCATTTAAGCCCTGATGTTCTTGTTGGACTAAGGATCCAAATCCATACATCCATTCATCAATACCACAATCGACCTATAGTTAGTTCTAATGAACCTATGTTGCAGTATCTCCTAATCCACAGGTTATGGGCTGGATCGATTCTAATACCATTTTATCTATCACGCTCCAGTCCAAGACTCGAGCTGAATGCATAATAGATGGCCGTATATCCTTAGGATTGTAAGTCCATAGGAAATAAGACTTCATCCAAAAATACTAGCAAGAAGATATTTTTGGATCTCTTGGTTCTGTATCAATATCCAAGATTTTTTTAGCGAATAATCAATGTGGAACTAAATATATGCTTCCGCGGATCCTTACATATTTCCTCTATTTAAGTTCTAATGTTTTCGCCAAACTAAGAGCTAATCCAAATTCTTGCATCTATTCATCAACATTATGATCGATTTATGATCAATCCAATAAATCCATACTATAGTATCTTCTAGTCTACATCAGTTATGGACTGAATCTGCTTTGATACCATCTGTAATAACTGATGACCTCATCTAAAAAGACTAGCCAGAAGATATTATTTAAATTTTTTTATTTTTTTATAAGTATTCAATATTTTTTCAACAAATAATTGATGTAGGACTAAATATATGCCCGTATGAATTTTTACATTTTTACTAAACATGAAAATTATGTAATGATTGATAGTCTAGGAATATATATATATATATATATATATATATATATATATATATATATATAGAGAGAGAGAGAGAGAGAGAGAGAGAGAGAGAGAGAGATTTTTGCGTACAGCCTAAGAACATCTTCATGTACCTATCATGCATCTTGAGGTGGATTTGGCAATATATACTGCTAATAAAGCTCCTGTCGGCTTAAAGTCAATTTGTAATTAATGAAAACAAGAACAAATTGTATGCGTGGGAGGAAGGGATCAGCCTCTACAACCTCAGAGCTAGAATTTCTTATAACTTTGTCACGGGATAATAATAAGTATTCCCTTCCTCTCACCTGGTGATAGAAGGAACATAAGACTAATCCATTTGATGTGTAATTTTGTTATGTAAGATTTCTTCATTACTTCAGTGTTTGTCAATTATAGTCAGCTTAGAAGTTAAAGCAGGTATAAACTATAAGCTGATTCAACTGATAAATTAAGTTAGTAGGGCATGAATACCAATTAATGAACTGGGTTTGAGTCTCAACACATAAATTTAAATTTGTTTTCTTGATAAATTATCTCAAAAAGAAAAAAAAGCCACAATAGACTTAGAAATAATTATTGTGAGATACTCTCTTTCTTTCTTTCTTCTTTTTTTTTTGGTAGAGAGAGAAGATATATGCTTTCAGTTTAAACCAATTTTACTAGTGAATCAAATGTGAGCTAGAGTAATCATAAGTCTTTATAACTACAGAAAAAACATGATTCCCACTGAATGAATTTTGTAAGATGGATGCAAAACTGATTGAAAAAAAAAAAAACTACAATAAGTTCTTAGTTCCTATTTTAGGCGGCCTCTCCCTCACACACATTAAGTAAATCTTATATTAGATAGACTCGTTCTACCATAGGTAAAATATTTTATAAATTTTGATTGATTCCTTTTCATGTCATAATCAAATATGATCAATCAAGATTAGTAATTAATAAAAAATTAATTAATGTATAAATTTTTTTTTTTATTTTTTTATGATGGAATAAATCTATCTAATAATTTTTCATTAGGCAGCTATACATATAATACATGAAAAATTATATCCTACGTGCATCACATGGCAGTACATTATAGCTTCATTGACCGATCAATAAAAACAAGCATCCGAGGACCATCATATATGGTATACGGTGTAGGATATAAGTTTCCTGTAAATAGAAGAGATGGCAGCAGTGACTTGGGCCCAGGTGGCCGGCGCGATAAGGTGAAGTTCCAAACTCCAAGGGTTAAAAGTACACGGAGAGAGGCATGTAGAACCGGCCAATCAGACATACGTACACCGGGGGAAAAAAAAAGTGCTTGATACCCCATTCCCTTCCATTTAAATTTAAATCCTTAGATATCCCTTGCTCAAATTACATATAACTTAAAGTTTTTTTTTTCAAAAATCTCCTATTTCTAAACACTTTTATGTCCCTTAATAATGTTTGATAATCCCCTTAGTTAATACTAGTTTTTGGCTGCACCTCCCATTATTATCAATTCGTGAAACAGACATCACCGCTATTATAGGGATCTGTGCAGGAACCCTAATGGTCCCTCATCTGAACTCGCGCCAGGCCTGATGGGTACCCGCCAGAAGAGCCAAACCGCTTTTCTGACCTAATAATATTCTCCGTTATAAATTAGAGAAAGGCCATTGAAATCAGCGGGCAGAGATAGCATCGAGACTCATGCATACTGATACTTTCTTGTCTTCTTGCCAATGGCATCATCTCCTCCACTGGCCCACATTTCAGTGTCTGTCACTTACCATTAGCGTTCACTGTATGATCTTTTTCTCCAGGATGAGCTCCATACATACATAGCTTAAACAAACAAGTCCAAACCCTAATTATATCAAGATCTTGGAAAGTTTTTATGCTTCAGAAAGCCATATCAGCACATCTAATTCCTTCATTTCAAGTAACTCGATCAGTAAACAGCCGTTATGAAAAATTTTGGAATTGATTATCTCCTTGGTTTTATATAAAACATGATTGCGTCCTTAAATTATGGCATTCCATACTAAGTTAATTAAGTACCTAACACAAACTCTAAGTTAATTAAGTACCTAACACAAACTCTATGTTTTCACCCTTAAAGTACTTGCTTGCTGATATTATACATTGTAACTACTGCAAGCTACTACTTTCATGTCTGAAGGGGTGTTCAGTCAAATCTCTGACACATGTATCAACTGAAACCTTTTCTAAAGATAATGAGATGGTTTTGCTGCACTGAAGATAGATGAGGATGTTGGGCTTTGATGCAAAGAAGTCATTTATTATAATGCTTTTCTAATTGTGGATAGAAAGATTAAACAACTGGGGGAAACGGCCTAAAAAGAAAACTGTAATCCTAAATTAAAATTTTAAGTTTGATAATGCAGCTTGGGAATTGTAAAGTTATGTTTAACAAAAAAAGGAGACATACTCATCATAAGCATATTAATATAATTTTAGAGAGCTTAATCTCTCTATACAACAACATTAGGACAATATCCAGTTTACAATCAACATGAAAATTATTATGCTTCCATAAACTTATCTAAAGAAAGTTGAAGCATGTTAATTTGCACAGTGACTACCAAAAAAAAATCTTAGCTATATTCTGTAAGCTTAATGGATCAGTATTCAACATCTATTTATATTAATGGCCATGTCTCTCAGTGTTAATAGGTAACTCTCAAATCCTTTCATAGTTCAAAGTCTCAGCTTTTCCAAATTTTTTTTTGTTTTAATCTGGACTTAGGAAACTTATTTTATTTGAATAATCTAAAATGGGTCTTTGCAGCAGGAGAAAAGAATAAGAGAAGGAAAATTTTGTTTATCACTGCTCCATACGATTACAATTCTCCCCTTAGCCAACACTGTTATCCTACAAATTAGATCAAAAAGAAAACCTGTCCAAGCAAATAGCATAATCTAAACTTCACCAGCATTTCATTTGTTTCAAAAATAGTAATTCCCTAGCTAGTATTTACCTTCAGCATAGAAGCAGATGAGGAAGATTATTATTTATCTGGCACATTTATATAGCAACAATTGTAAATTAAAGTGGCATAGGATATAGCTTATATATGACGAATCTACTTAGTAAAAACAAAGATGTAGAAAAAAAAGATTCCTCCCTTTGGGAAGAAGACAGAAGCTTTTCCCATGAAAAGTTTAAAAAGAAAGAAAAAGCCATTCATACCAGTTTCATATCTGAGTAAACTACCCACGCCATGTTTCCTTATTCTCTTGTAGCTGCTCATGGGAAGAGGAGTTTCATTTGAGTAAACTACCCACGCCATGTTTCCTTGTTCTCTTGTAGCTGCTCATAGGAAGAGGAGGCCATGCAAGGGTCCAGCCCAGCCATGTTGAGAATCTCAGTGTGGGAGAAGTTCCTAAGACCCAGGAAGTCTCTCGTCATTCCATCTTTCCCACCGCGACCTCCTCCTCCTCCTCCCTCATTCCTTCCATGGCTTCTTGTGAGACCCTCAACGCCACTGCCCTCTCTCTTCAAGCCCAGAATCCCACCCAAGGCTCCCTCAAAAGACCCTCCACCAAGACCAGGAGCTGATGACATAGAAGCCATCATCATATCTTTGAGCAAATGACCACCACCTCCATCCCCACCCCCACACATCTGTTGGTGTGAAGACAAGCCGAGGCCAAAACCAGCAGCAGTACTGGTGGTGTATGCTGCCATCCGATCACTGTTTGGGGGTCTACTCATGGTTGCACCCATCTGAGCTGCCTTCTGAAGCAGTGCAGTGGCTGACAACTGAGGAAGGGTGGCTGCCGAGGTTTGGTATAGAGGAGGGTTTGGGGATTGGTTCTCATTTCGGAACTCAGCTCCCAACCTTGTCGAATAAATAGAGGGAGGGAGGTCCAGTGGTGGGCCAGGGACTTGGCAGGCTACCCATGGTGGGATGTCCGGTCTCATGTCGAAGTCCTGCAGCTGGTGCTCTCCTTTTAGTGAGAACTCTTGGAGACCCCGACTGCTTGCAGTGCCGGTACTGGCCTCTGTGTCTCTCATGAGGTGCGGGAACTGGGCTCCTTGTGCGCTAATATTTGGAAAAGTAGAGGAGACATAGGATTCTGTGGGCTGAGAGCACGGCGGTGGAAGGTGATTAGCCACAGTGTTTCCGGTGATGGATCTCGCACTCTCTTCAGCCAATGCATCACAGAAGGCTCTGTGGGTGATAAAGCTGTCCCTTCTGCAAACACCAGCAGTTCCAGCAGCATAAGCAACAAAGAAAGAAAAGCAAAAAAAAAAGATAGAATAAAGCATCAGGAAGGGGGAGATACCATTCAAAAAAGGTCCACAAAACTCCAAAAAGAAGCAACGAAGAAAAAAAAGAGACCAGAAATGAAAGTAGACTGCAGTCTCATGATTCTTTCTATGTCCACAAGTATAATACTTACCAACTTTGTTCCCTTCTCACCCCTTATTCCATCTTCCCTTTTGCTGTACCTCCATGACCATAACCCAACAGGTAGAAAGGGGTGTTCCCCTCCCAATTCCATCAAAAAAAAAAAAAAAAAAAAGTCTATAACTCAACGGAAGTGATGGCTAAATTCGAATGCTTGATGGTCATGATGATACAATATTATTAAGTCAAGGGAAACCGAACTGCTAGCTACTTGTAACCTCATGAATATATATGTTTTAGCTTGTCATTTTAATATATGGAGCTTTAGGGTGGTGGGTGGTGCTACCTTGAGAAGAGTGTTCCACAGCCACACCGATATTCCCTCGTGCCACAGATCTTGGCGTGGGCTTTCCAGTCGGACTGAACAGCGTATTTCTTGGAGCACTTGTCACATTTCCACTTCTTCTCCCCGTGCTTCCTGCAGAAGTGCTTCTTGACCCCGGTGAGATCCCCGAGAGCCCTGGAGGGATCATGGTGCACGCACGTGACCTCCGGGCAGATGTACACCTTCTTCCTGATCACCTCCTTGCTGCTCCTCTGCTTCAGCTTCCATGGCAGGTTGTGACCCCTCCTGTGGAGCTGCAGGTTCTGCTCCCTCTGGAAACCTTTGCCGCAGATCTCACACACAAACCTATTGGTTGCCATCAGCGTCTTGGGGGACAGTGCTATCACTTCAGCATCCGGGTCTGGACGCCAAAACAGTACCATGGATGATAAAAAAAGCATAGTAAATATAGACCAATGAATAATTGAGAGAAATTAACCAGCATGAAAAAGAGAGAGATTATCTCCTTCATGAGTTCGATTAGCCTAAGTCATGTGAGACCTGGGTTTCCTGGGAGGCTCCTCTTTTTCTTGACCGGATTTGGGTTTGGAGTCTGCCGGCTTGGAGAGACACTACTGGCTTCACCAGAGGCGGAAGTGAGGTTGGACATGTTCTCCTCCACCGCTTGGTGATGTTGGATTCCCAACCCTTTCATCATCAAATTGCTTTAATTTCAGTTGGAGACGGGAAAAAAAAAGCCTTGGATGGGGTAAAAGGGGAGATAGAGCTCGACCACTCGAACGAGATCTATGTTTTACTCTCGACTACAATATAAAGATCTAATAATTGAAGCATAACCGACAAGAAAGCTAATTAACATGCATATCTATGATAAACATACCACAATTCTACGTCAAGAACCAACGAAAAAGATGAAGAAACGAAGTAGGATGATGATGGCATCTGCACTAGACTTGATTTCAAAGAGATCTCAAATATCATTAAGATTCCAATATTTATTTTCTAAAAAAAGGAAGAAGAGAAAGAGCGACAAGAAAAGCCATTAATCAGGACACTGCTAAGCGGAACTGCACCAAACCATCCTTCATCAGCCCAGTATGAAAGAGAAAAATAGGAACAATCTCAACAGCTCTATATACTTTGGTAGTTGGTACCGCATAGAGAGACCTTGAGAAGGCTATGCCGAAGTGCGAAAGAATCGAAAACAAAGAAAACAACAGAAACTCCATCAGCCAAGGAGTTGATATTGGTGACTGAGGTAAGAAATCTCCATAATTTAGACTGTAAGTGCTTGCAGAAAGCCTAAGGAATTTAGGAGAAAAAAAATGAAAGGGAGGAAGGGAAAGGAAAGGGACGGAGAACCGAAGCGTGTAGAGAGAGAGAGAGAGAGAGAGAGAGAGAGAGAGAGGTGTAAGCCAGTGGATGAGGGAAGCAACCAAGTGTGGAATTGTCCACCCATTCAATACCCACACCATACAACACCTAAGCTGACGTTGCACTTTCTGTCGTTTCCTTTGTCCCCTTCCCATATCTAGTAATAAATTCTTCCCCCTTATTTTATTCTTTTCTCCTCATCGGTTCTTGGTTTTGCCTTTTTACTTTTAACGTCATCTACTTCAGCTGTAATTAATGTAAATATCGATTGGTTCATTAGCCTATGGGAAGAATAATGAATCACTTCCATAGATGAGAGTCTGTAGTTGTACTGCCTCTCAATTCAGTATTATTATTATTTGGTAATACTCCCTACTCAGTTCAGTGCATTACAGAGAGCTACACCCACAAATCTTTTTTGATGGAAGAGCAACACCCACAGGTCAATGCAGTCTCTTTGATCTCTGTTGGAGTACAATGATAAACCATACAAAGGTGGCCACCATTTCTAAAGGGGCCACTCTTTGATGTTTAAAGTCGGGTATAAAACAAAATGAACTTAACTTTTCAATGTAGCTTTTATGATATTCTCAGTAACTTTCTTTCACGGGGTAAAGTAGCGACGAGAAAAAGTGGATCTGGTCTTGTGGAGAATGATGGGCTCTTGATTTATTTCACATTATGGAAGGCATGGGGTTAATGGTTAAAAAAAGCACCTATGCCACAGCTTTTCACATCTATAGTAATATGATTGGCTCATTGATTGAACTTGGTTCTGACAAGTCCATGTTCTATATATATATATATATATATTTATTTATTTATTTTCTAAGGAATCAAAAGGAATTCACTTTTCTTATTTTTTCTAATAACATTGATAAGTCCAAACCATGCCAAATTTTCTTAGCCCCTTTCATGCCCACTTAGATTTTAAATGAAGAAAAAATTATACCTTACACCATATGTACTATATAATCATGCATGCCACTAATTATATTTACTCATTTCTATAATGATACATTGAGTTGAGTATGATAGATAAGTCTGACATAAATAAATAGTGATGGTTGACAACATATTTAGCTATATAATGCACATTATATAGGATATAATTTTTTCTTAATAATGACCTACCATTTCCTCTCCATATTGATGTACAATTTAGATTACAATAGAATTTGCAAATAGGAAAAAAATGATTGCCGTTTAAGCGGAATTGGATTTAAACATTATTATTAGATTCTAAGTTTATGGAGTTGGTTAGGTTTTTGCCGGATTTTTTTTAAAGGAGAGAGAGAGAGAGAGAGAGAGAGAGAGAGAGAGAGAGAGAGATTAAGTTTATTTTACACAAAGCCAGTTGTTATGTCTTTTCCATATTTCCAAAAAAAAAAAAAAATGTTAACCATAGATTCCAATATGAGATTGAGATTTATGGAGCAAACAACGCACAGACCAACCTCAAATCATGGGATAATTAGTTTATGTGAACGACTATATTGGGTCTCGCTCAAAAACCGACCATATTGAGTTGCTGGATCGCTTGCATTTGCTTCATCCTTATGTTAATATAATTCCTCCTGCTGATGCATGAGATAGTGATTGACGTGAGAAAACCCAGACGGCAAAACGCTCTTAGTGTGCATCAAAGCATTTAATTAGTATGATAATCTTTCTAGACAAGTTAGAAGATCAAGCAAGTTAGAAGTATGTCTTCCTTGTTTAACAAGATATTAATTCAAAATTATCAAGAACATATGTTAACATAAAGCTTAAGGTTTATGGTCTTTGTTTAAGCACATGGATGCTACCGTATTCCAAGCATTGCTTGTTGGTAAATAACTCAAGTAACTCATAGCGATTGATGACTGTTGTCCTTGGATTCAAACATCTGGATCTTAAATTTATATGGCTTGTTAGAAGGCATGATTTCATCTTGTGTCACAAATTAAGCACCACCACTAAAAGTTAAAAAAAAAAAAGGGAAAAAGAAGTCTCCCATGGTCAAAAATGGTCGATTCCGTTTGTGAATCAACTGCTTGATTAACTGACCACACAAAATCAAATTGTGTTTGGTGTACAAGCATTATTTGGAAATAATTAAAACATATGTTTCGCATCTTACTCATTATCATCCTTACAATTTTCCTGCTTAAGAATTCCTTCAGCAATTTACATCTACTTTTCCATGCAACGAAGTATATATTTACATTTGAGTTACTGTCATTATGTAATTTAAAGCACTTGAAATCAACGCAGTGCTCTAGCATGGTTTGTGATATTTGATTAATATGCAGCTTAATTTGTTTGTTTCTTGCTCTACTTTTAAACAATCAGATCTTTGTTTTAACTCTAAATTAACTGGACGCATGCCCTTTGTTATCTGGATCGTCGTGACCAAATTGTCCGGTAGCAATATAAGTTTGTCGCTTCCTTAGCTCTACGTTTGCTCTATTTCTTTGGATCCTTCAAATGTTCAGGCACTCCACTCGAAATTAGTTCGGGACATTCTAGATTACTGAAACCTGCAACTTAACTTTAGCTACAGCTTATATATATATATATATATATATATATATATATATAGAGAGAGAGAGAGAGAGAGAGAGAGAGAGAGAGACGCACGCACGCACGCACAGACGCACACCTTGCATACATTTGCTTGAAGACCATATAGAGCTTGAAGAGCTTTAAATGAGGTAATTGCCTGACTGCTTCAAGCCCAAATTTATCAGCACAAAACCTTTAGCAAAACTATACATGCATACTTTCACCATAGTTCCTTTGAAGAGTAATGTCTAGGAACATTTAAAGGTCAAAGAACAGAACCATACCCATAGCTAATGATAAGTTAAACATACAATTGTTTAAGTGATAAAGAACCAGAAATCTCGTGGGACTGCGGCTTCGTGGAGCTATCATGTTCCCAATTGATTCGTGTTCCCGGAATATTATATAAATAAACAATAGCATTTAAATTCATTTTTTTGTCACTATCTGCCGTTATTTTATGGCCAAACGAATCATGCGCAAAGTAGTAACCATACTCTCCCAGCTCATCAGTCTCTATTTATTTATTTTTTTAAAAAAAATATTATAATAGAATTTTATTGAGATTAAATAAGAACTGCCCTCTAATCATGCATGTTTTTACCAGAAAATTAAAGCAATGATGATAAAGTTATTTATTGGAGCAAGGCAAGGCAACAGGCATTCAAAGACAAAATAGTTGGATAATTGAATATAATTGCTGTCTTGAGAAACTTTTAAGTGTATGCATCGATGAAATAAGAGGTTTTTACATAAAAATAATTAAGTATTATAGAGTGTTCGTATTGAAATTAAGAAAAAGAATTCATTTAGAAGTTCAACGCTGTTAAAGTTTATAGATAAAACTAGTTTCTGTCAACCAAAACTGGAGAGGGAAATATATTTATGGTCGTTCAGACTTAATAACAAATTATGGATTTATATGTTTTATATGCAAATGGTTCATACATGTAACTAATTATAATGACTGCGGATGCACAACATTTAATTAGTGCAAACACCAAATTCACAAGCACCGACTTTAGATATTAATTAGATTGGAAATAGATGTTCAGAGACATTATAATACATATTTAGTTTCGAAAACTTGGGAAAGAAAAATTGGAAAAGTTCCATTGAGATGTATAAATGACTATGACATTGACAGCAGATTAGTGCATTTCCATTTTTCCCAATTAAATAAATAATGATGATTGTTTCTTGATAGTCTCGAGAAGCAAAAGAAGGGTAAAATTAAACATGAGTATAAAAAATAGTTGAATCAATCTCACATATCACTTATCTTGTGAGATAACATAAGAACATTTGTTGAATATGGAGTCATCTAGACTTATGATCAACATTTGTGAATGGAGGCTCAGGCCAATGGCCACACTCCTTAGCAACCAGAAGTTCTGAATGCAAGTCTAGAAAGACACATTGCAAGTATTTAGATAAGGATAATTACGGCATGGCAGCATAAATGGATAGAAGAAATGAATATCCGAAATATCATCTGTCATATATGATCTCTTAGGCCGTAGAATGATGCGAAGATGAGATGATGAGATTGAATGAAATAGCATAGCCTGCTACAAGTGGTAAGCACTACCATCCAACATCAACATTAATGGTAAGATAGACCTGTTGCAAGATGCAAGGTTGCAGGCATCTGGCCTCAAATTGCCAGGATGCTAGAAAATATTTTTCAAATGATTTTCTGATTCAAGGTCACCTTAGCTTCCTCCAAATTAAGATAAGTATAAAAGGACTGAATTACTGTTATAAATCATTGATCAAGTAATACACAATCAATTTTTTGTCCTTCACATTCAAAAGAAAATCTTAATATTGACTAAATTATACACTTGTTTATCCTTGATAATGAACCCATCCCTTCACTAGCTAATTTCTACTTGTGTCTCTAAAATCCCCACAAGCCTGACTCCACTTTGAGCATGCCAGACTTGTTGAGGTTTTAGTCACCTGAATATAATCAACAAGCAGGAAGAGAGCCTAGCCTAAGCATGTTCTCGATGTTCTTCATGGTTTGGTCTGATGTGAATTGATCATTTCAACAAATTTGGGCTTAACTTATTCATTGAATTTTGTTTCACACAAGACACATGCATCAAGCAACAAATATTTCTCGGTTAAATTATGTAAAATGAGTTTACGACTGTTTTTGCCAATGCAATAAATGAAAATAAGCATAACCATAATTGCATTTTTCCTACTCAGGATCAGCCTAGTAAATATTACTGTACAAGGTTTCCCCAACTTCTTTATTATAATTTCTATCCATGTTATCATAAGTCTTTCCGATTATTTTCTAAATCATCTATCAGATATTTCTTTGCCCTCGCCGTTGTTTCTATCTCAGGTTCGATTATTTGGCCAACCATTCATCCATGTTATTTCTTGAAAAACAAAAAAGAAAAGGAAAAAGAAACTATTTCGACCAATTCATGAAATAGAAGTCAAAAGATAACACGAAAAATTTGATATAAACTAGTTCAACTCTGATGAAATCCACATGGACCACCCGGAATGCAACAAAAGGAAGCCGAAATGGTAATGAAGTCTCTCACACAGCTATGGTGAACCACATTCGCCAGTTTTTAGGTCTAGGAGACCCATGTGTATTCATAACATTCTCCAATCTCCAATCTCCGCAATTTAGACATGAGCCTCCTGTTCATTCTGAAATCAGTCTTCATCCAGGGAAGAGATATCCTACCTGCAAAATAATTCAAGGAAAATGTTCAAAAGTCACTCAGATCATAACCAAACGTCACGTCCCTCCCCTCGATTGCATTACATCTGACATGCAAGGAGTCGAATGCATAGAAAGAGCTGCAATGGAATCCTTCTATACTGCTCAATGGCTGTTGAATGCAACCAGTCAATAGTATGTGGAAAGGTCAATTTTCTGCATATGTCGGCAGAAAAAACCAGCATTAGCAACACTCATCTCCTCTTCACAATTCTTGCTATCAGTTCATTAGCGACTGATGTCAAAATGACTGGATTATGAGTCTATATCATATCATGCATGAATCAATTATTAAAAAAATATATATTAATATGCTTAGATTTTATTTGATTTCACCTAACAATTCAGAATTGGTCATAGAGAATGTTACGTTAGATTTTGCAGCTACTCCAGAGTTGGAGATGCACTGCATTGCTACAGTAATCCGACCCCCACTTAAAAGGTTGCATGATTGCAGCGCGAATTAAAAAGCCCCAAGAAGTTTTCTGTATTTTAAATTTATTGGACGTGATTGTTGAGAAAAAGAATGGTCAAAAGTTTCAAAATAAGTCCTCATCTAGGGTCTTGCTAGTACACGGAGGCAATCATAGTTCAATTGGACATCCAGACCCTCTATCTCCATCAACTTAGAAAGGTACTGATAGACTCAATGCAATAGCCAATACATAACCAGAATATTTTGTTATCAAAGAATGGGTATTGATCGTGGCATGTAAAAAAGGACCTGAATATGTGAGCTATGGTAAAATGGATGGTTAAACAAGATTTCAGGTAAGGAACATTTCTACAGGAAATGACAACAGAAAGAACTCCAACAAAGATTTCAGGTTCTCAAACCAACCGGCTTTTTGTAAGGGAATGAGATGGTGAGATGCAAAGAAAAATAAAAAAAAAGATTCTTGGTCTTTAAAAATGATCGAGCTTGCAGATAATAAAATACTTCATAGAACTTCACCTATGAAAGAAACCTCTTAGAAACATTACCAACCCATCCAAAGTCAAAAAAGCAAGATATAAAAAAAAAAAAGAAAAAAAAAATTGATGAGCAGAGTTTAATGCAAGTCGAAGAGAAATGCCAATGATAACAATATTGTTCTGTTAACTGAATGGAGATAAGAGGCATGCATTTTGTTGATTGTGCTTTCCATGTTATCACTGGTAAGAATTCAAATCCTGAGACCAGCTAGTGTTAGTCTATCGATGCACCCCAAGGAACCGGTGGAGGACGAGAATGAGAAGGTGAAAAAGGATTTAAGGAACTGTTAGCTTAATATTGTAAAACTACGAAAAATGCCCAACTCCCTTTTGTAATTTGTTCACTACAGCAGTCACGCCAGCAATAACTAATTCCCTTCCAATCATGTCGGAGGCTTGTTCCAGTTGAGCTTCTCTGTCTGGCCCTACAGAAGTTTTCACTCTGAGAAACTTGGTGTTCCAAGCCGAGTACTCACAGTCCTCGGGCTTCCTGTATGCTAGTGCAGCAGTTCCATATTCATTCATTTGCTTACTTGTAGCCACCTAATGCATCCTTCCTTTCCTAAAAAAATCCATCAAAAATGAAGCTGCGTGGTCCCAAAGATAATACAAACTTTAACATTCATACAGTTGAAGTTACATAGAAGTTTATTGCATGAATCAATTGGTTTGGACCCAAGGAAGCAAGTTCTATATTCCAAAGAAAAAAACTAAGCATTCTTTTCGTCTTGCTGCTCAATTCTAATAAACTGAGTGTTGGTGCAAAAATTGGCTATCGCCGGATTCAGCTGGAGTGGAGGTGGACGAGGTCACCGTTGGAGGCCTGCAAAACAAAGTCCCGTTCGGAGTCGGTGGGGGGTGGCTTCGGTAGGACCCTCCGACGATCAAATCAGTTCTGACCAACAGGAATGGAGTGCTCAGGGATGAGTTCTGCAGAGCTTAGAGAAGGAGAGGAGAGCTTAGAGCTTAGAGTTAGCATATTTGGAGGGTCCTTTTTATAGGCGGAGCTTGATGGTGACAGCTGTAGCTGTGTGGTGGCGGGCCACTCGAGGTCCGACGGAGTCAGTCCCAGGGGAAGATGCCGTCTGCAACAAGTTGATGGTGACAGCCATCGCCGCCTGGTAGCGGGTCGCTGTCGCCTGCAGCGGACCGATGGTGATGGCTGCAGCTGTCTCGATACTGAGCCGCTCGGGGCCGAATGAAGGGTTGAAGAGCTTTGACGTGTACCCATTTTGGAGGAGTTCGGACTTTCGAAGGAAATATGGCTGGAGAGGATCATCCGGAAGGAATAATAGCTGAAGGAGCTCGGAAGGAGTTCGGCTTCTGTAGGGGTTCGTCTGAATGAGGGATCCAGGAATCCGACCGAAGGAGGTGTCTGGGAGAAGTACGGCTCTTGGAGAAGTCCAATCGAGGGGATGCTTGGAGGGAGTTCAGCTCCCACGGGCATCTGGCTGGAAGAGCGCGGAGGGAGTTCGGCTCTCGCGGGAGTTCGACTGAAGCTCGGTTGTTGAGGAGTTTGACCGAATGAAGGAGTTCGGCTCGGGCCCGGCAGCGGAGAGTCTGATTGGAGCTCGACCGCTGAGGAGCTTGGCTAGGGTGCAACCGCTGAGGAGTTCGACCGAAGGGGGAGCTCGAAAGTAGTTCGACTCAGGCCCGACCGCGGAGAGTTTGATTGGAGCTCGGCCGCTGAGGAGTTCGGCTGAAGGGGAAGCTCGGAAGGAGTTCGGCTTAGGCCCAACCGTGGAGAGTCTGACTGAAGCTCGGCCGCTGAGAAGCTCGACCAGGGCGCAACCGCTGAGGCGTTCGGCCGAAGGGGAGCTCGGAAGAAGTTTGGCTCAGGCCCGACCGTGGAGAGTCCGAAGGAGCTCGACCGTGGAGGCTCTTCCGTGGCTACCGATTGCGTTAGACTAAGCATCGAACTGGACTTTGATGGGAGTGGAATTTATCCCCAACAATAGTCCCCCCACTTTCGAGTTCGAAACTCAAAGAAAGGAAGTGCAGAAAAGACGACTGCCGAAGTTCTCTTCTGGGCTCCTGCTGGTTTAGGTTGAAGCTCGGGGGAGGTCTCATCTCCAGCCAAAGTTGATACTGAAGTTGAAGCCCGGAGGAGATCTCATCTCCAGCCGAGGTTGAAGTAGATCTCGCCCCCTACGGTCGAGGTCGGAGATTAAGCTCCTCGGGGGCGATATTGTCACCAACGATCGAGGCTGACTTGGGGGGGATCTCCTCTCCTGCAGCCAAGGTTGACTCGGGGGAGTTCTCATTTTCTACGGCTGAGGTTAATACGGATGCTCGGAAGAGATCTGATTTGCAGCTGGGGTTGACGCAGTCGCTCGGAAGAGATCTTATCTTTGGCTGAGGTTGTCTCGGGCGCTCTGACCGAGGTGGTCTCTTGATTTTATCTCTGATCGAGGTTGACTCGATCGCTCGAAAGAGATCTTATCTCTGATCGAGATTGCCTCGGACGCTCTGGCCAAGGTCATCTCTGATCTTATCTCTGGCCGAGGTTGTCACCGTCGCTCGAGAGAGATCTTATCTCTGACCGAGGTTGACTCGGGCGCTCGGGGGAGATTGCATCTCCTGTAGCCGAGGTTGATGCAGGCGCTTGGGAAAGATTTTATCTCCTGCGGCCGAGGTCGGCTCGATCGTTTGGGAGAGATCTTATCTGCGGCTGGGGTTGACACAGTTGCTCGAAAGAAATCTTATCTCTGATCGAGATTGACTCGGGTGCTTGGGAGAGATCTCATCTCCTGTAGCCGAGGTTGATGCAGGCGCTAGGGGAAGATTTTGTCTCCTACGGTCGAGGTCAGCTCGATCGCTTGGGAGAGATCTTATCTTCTACAGACTTTGGAGCTTGGACTTGGACTTCGCTCACATTAGGATGAGGTTCTCCTTCTGTTCCTAACGGACTGTGGGGGCACATTCGGACCATCGTTCGTGCCTCTCCTTCCATCTCGTCTAGGGTGAACGAGGCCTTCGACTTTGCTCGCGTTAGGACAAGGTTTTCCTTCTATTCCTAACGAGTTATGGGGGCACATTCGGACCGTCGTCCGTGCTTCTCCCCCCATCTCGTCTAAGATGAATGAGGCCTTCGACTTTGTTCGCATTAGGACGAAATTATCCTTCTATTTCTAACGGACTGTGGGGGCACATTCGGACCGTCATCCGTACTTCTTCCTCCATCTCGTCTAAGATGAACGAGGCTTTCGACTTTGCTCGCGTTAGGACGAGGTTCTCCTCCTATTTCCTAACGGATATGTGGGGCACATTCGGACCGTCGTCCATGCTTCTTCCCCCATCTCGTCTAAGGTGAACGAGGCCTTTGACCTTGCTTGCGTTAGGACGAGTTCTCCTTCTATTCCTAACGGGCTATGGGGGCACATGCGGACCGTCGTCTGTCTCCTCCCATCTCGTCTAAGGTGAATGAGGCCTTAGACTTTGCTCGCATTAGGACAAAGTTCTCCTTCTGTTCCTAACAGACTGTGAGGGTACATTCGGACCATCGTCCTTGCTTCTCTCCCTATCTCATCTAAGGTGAATGAGGCCTTCGACTTTGCTCATATTAGGATGAGATTCTCCTCCTATTTCTAACGGACTATGGGGGCACATTCGGACCGTCGTCCGTGCTTCTCCTCCCATTTCATCTAAGATGAACAAGGCCTTCGACTTTACTCACGTTAGGATGAGGTTCTCCTTCTGTTTCTAATGGGCCACTTTTGCTTGTTTCTTTTTTGTCATCATATAGTTTTTGCATCCAGAAATAATATTATTGAAGGGAGAGAATTTTATCGAGGGGGAGTTACTCGCAGCACATCTCCGTTTCAGAGTCGTGGGGGCATTGTTCCTCCGAATTTCCTCAGGCAGCAAGTCCCGGGTCGGACGACCTCCTCTATCTCACGCTAGCCTTCTCAATTTGGAGCAAGCTTCTCTTGGCTTTATCGCTGGGAGATGACAGCCTGTCAAAGTACCAAGCTCCTCCCAGGGATAACGTTGATGATGCCGTGAGGCGGCCGATCTTCTTATTATTTTTGGCTACAGTGGCGCCTTTGGTCGATCTTCTTCTGCTTCAAGCTGGCGTCGGAGGAATTTATCCAGCCGCTTCTTTTTGACAAGCTTCTCAATTTCGTCTCAAAACTGAATGTATTTCTTAGTGTCGTGGCCGTGGTCGCGATGGTAGAGGCATTACTTGCTTCGATTGCGCATGTTTGGGGGAGGCCGTAGCTCTTCTGGTCTTGGGGGAGATCGTAATCCTTCTGATCTTGGTAGCTAGTTCTTAACTTTCATGAGAATTTGAGTTCGAGGAGCATTGCGGGGGGCGCAGTCGCGGAATCTTTTGGAAGGAGGACTTCTTCGCGCTCTTCTGTCGGAGCTTTCTTGGTGGCGAGCTTGAGGAGTTCGGGCCTTGCTTGCGCTGGGGAGGTCGTAAGCATGGCCGAACTTCATTTCGTCCTCTTGTGAAACCTACGGGAGAACTTCATGCCCTTTTATCGGGGCTTCCTTGATGATGAGTTTGAGGGGGAGTTTGACGACCTCGCTCATGCTGGGGTGGTCGTGAGCACGATCGAACTTCATTATACCTCCTATGAAATCTTTGTAGGGCCTTTCTTGATGACGAGTTCGAGGGAGAGTTTGACCTCGCTTGCACTGGAGATGTCGTGAATACGGTTGAACTTCATCCTGCCTCCTATGAAACCTTCTTCGGTGATTGCTTTTTGCCTCTTCGAGGTATGGCGGCGTATCTTTTCTTTTATCGACCGATGCCTCGGATCGACGGCCAGTCGATGTTTCATGACCTTGGCGTCAATCTCCGGTATGTTCGTGGGTCCAGGCGAAGACGTCCGCATTTCTCTTGAGGAAGATGACGAGCTGCTCCCGAATCTCGTCTGCCAAGTTGGAGCCGATCTGCACCGCGTGCTTCGTGTTTTCATTATTTAAGGGCACAAAGATGAGGTCCTCCATAGGCTCATCCTGCTTCTCAGTGAGGTCATCGCGGACATCTAGTCCGTCAACAAAATAAAGGTCGGACCTTTCTCTCTCTTATACAGGGCGATTGAGTAGTAGTGCCTCATCAGAGCCTGATCTCCCCTGACCTCTTCGCTCCCACGACTCGTCGAAAACTTCATCTTCAAATAATAAGTTGACACCACCGTCCGAAGTATATTTAGACCAGGTCGGTCGAAAATCGCATTATAGGCGGACGGAGTCCTCGCGACTAGAAAATCAACCTGCGCTTTGGCCAGTTTCGAGTGTTGTCCTACCGTCACAGCCAAAGTTATTATGCCTTCGACTGGTACGGTGCTGCCAGTGAATCTTACCATCGGAGAATTCATAGGCTCCAAGCGGTCATCGGGTAAGGACATTCTTGAGAAGGCATCGTAAAATAATACATCGATCGAGCTTCTATTATCCACCAAAATGCGGCGTACATCATAGTCAGCAATGTTCAAAGAAATTACAACCGCGTCATTGTGCGAAAATTGGATCCCTTGACCGTTCGCCTCGGTAAAGATCATGGGTTCCGCGGTCCTCCGTCTCTTCACCGATCCTTCGGATCCACTGGCCTTTTCTTGTTGAAGTCCTCCGAGATAGTGTTGATGACACCGAGAGGCGGCCGATCTTCTTTCTGATTTTTTCCACTCAGTGGTAACGTCCTCAGCCGATCTTTCCACTCTTCAAGTCATCTCCGTAGGAATCGGCCAAGTCTACCTCGCCTGATGAGCTCTTCGATCTTATCCTAGAGTTGGATGCACTCCTCAGTGTCGTGATCGTGGTCACGATGGTAAAGGCAGAACTTGTTGGAGTTGCGCTTGCTGGGATGAAAATGCATTCTCTCTGATCTCGAAAGTCGTTTCTTGATCTCCATCAGCACTTGGGCTTTTGGGGCATTAAGGGAGGCGTAGTTATGGAATCATCGTCGGAGAGAACTTCGGTGCTGGAGAGAACTTTGGCATGCCCTTCTGTCGGAGCTTCCCTGCTTCCGAGCTCGAGGGGAAGTTCGGGCTCGCCTGCGATCAAGAGGAGTCCGAAAATGTAGCCGAGCTTCATTCCGCTTTCCTTCTTTGGCAGGCTTGCCTGGTCCGTCAATTCGCCGCTTGCTGCTGGCTTCATTATCTTTGGCCTCTAAGGCCTCCTCCGTCCGATCATAACTTTCAGTCCGAGCTAGCATGTCAGCAAAATCCCTGGGATATTTCTTTTTCAGAGAGAACAATAAATCATTCTTCTGAAGGCCGCCCTTAAGGACGGCCATGGCGACTGACTGGTCCAGGCTCCAGACCTCCAATACGGCAGTATTAAATCGGATGACATAAGCCCGGATGGGTTCTCCCTTCCTCTGCTTAATGGCCATTAAGGAATCCGAACCTCGACGCGGATGCCGACTATTGATGAAGTGGGCCGTGAACTGTTGGCTCATCTGATCAAACGATAAGATGGTATTCGGCTTAAGCGTCGAGTACCAATTTCTGGCAGCTTCCTTAAGGGTAGAGGGGAAAGCCTAGCACAAGATGGCGTTTGGCGCACCGTAGAGCAGCATTGTTATCTGAAAGGCTTTCAGATGATCGATCGGATCGGTGCTCCCATCGTAACTCTCGAGCTGTGGAAGCTTGAAGTTTAGCGGAACTGGTTCCTGCATAATTTTCTACGAAAAGGGAGGGTCAATACAAATGTCATCACCACGTGAGGAGGGAGTGTGATAAAGTTTTTCAATTCACCGGCTCATTTCTAAGAGCCTTTGATCCAAGAGATCTTCACGGTCTTTGATCTCCAAGATTTTCTGATAGAGCGGATGTGAAGCTTCCCCCTGAGTTGAGCCATGGTCCGAGCAGGGGCTCCCCCTTCTTTGCCTTCTCCTTCCGGGATCGAGGGTCGGATAGCCCAAGTTGGCCGTTTCTAGATCGGACCACACGGCTCTGAGGAGTCCCGTGTCGGTTGAGCTGGTGTCGGAGCCTGTCGGTGCATGGCCTGCACCGTCTGCACCGCCTTCGTAAGACCACCAACCTGCTGGACGAGCAGGTTGAACTACTCCGCATCCACCACAACCACAGATGGAACCTGGGTCGCCAGAGCTGGAGCGGGAGCGAACGGATATGAATGAAATCGGGCCGCGGAGGCTGCCGATCGTTGGGTTGAAGCTCTCCTAGGAGGCATTTTCTCTTCGAAAAAAACTCTAGAGAGAAAGAAGAGAGATCTTCGAAGAGGGGAGAGAGAAATCATCACCGAGCACTCCTTTAAGAATAAGGAAACGTCGGAGGTTCAGGCCCTTCCTCTAGCGCCAATTTGTTGGTGCAAAAATTGGTCATCGTCGGATCCAGCTAGAGTGGAGGTGGACAAGGTTGCCGTCGGGGGCCTGCAAAATAAAGTTCCGTTCGGAGCCGATGGGGGGTGATTTCGATAGGACTTTCCGACGATCAAGTCAGCTCTGACCAACAGGAATGGAATCCTCAGGGATGAGTTTCGCAGAGCTTAAAGAAGGAGAGGAGAGCTTAGAGCTTAGAGTTAGCGTATCTGAAGGATCCTTTTTATAGGCAAAGCTTGATGGTGACAGCTGTAGTCGCATGATAGCGGGCCACTCGAGGTCCGATGGAGTCAGTCCCAGGGGAAGACACCGTCTGCAGCACCGCCTGCAACGGGTTGATGGTGACAGCCATCGCCGTCTGATAGCGGATCGCTGTCGCCTGCAGCGGATTGATGGTGATGGCTGTAGCTATCTCGATACTGAACCGCTCGAGGTCGAATGAATGGTTGAAGAGCTTTGACGTGTACCTATTTCGGAGGAGTTCGGACTTCCAAAGAAAATATGGCTGGAGAGGATCGCCCAGGAGGAACAATAGCTAAAGGAGCTCGAAAGGAGTTTGGCTTGCATAGGGGTTCGTCTGAATGAGAGATCCAGAAATCCGACCGAAGGAGGTGTCTGAGAGGAGTCCGGCTCTTGGAGAAGTCTGATTGAGGGGATGCTTGAAGGGAGTTCAGCTCCCGCAGGCGTCTGGTTGGAAGAGCGCGGAGGAAGTTCGGCTCTCACAGGGGTCCGACTGAAGCTCGGCTGCTGAGAAGTTCGATCGGATGGAGGAGTTTGGCTCGGGCCCGACAGCGGAGAGTCCGACTGGAGCTCGGCCAGGGCGCAACCGCTGAGGAGTTCGACCGAAGGGGGAGCTTGTAAGAAGTTTAGCTCAGGCCCGATCGTGGAGAATCCTACTGAAGCTCGGCCACTGAGGAGCTCGGCCAGGGCGTAACCACTGAGAAGTTCGGCTGAAGGGAGAGCTCGGAAGGAGTTCGGCTTAGGTCCGACCGCGGAGAGTCCGATTGGAGCTCGGCCGCTGAGGAGCTCGGTCAGGCGCAACCGCTGAGGAGTTCGGCCGAAGGGAGAGCTCGGAAGGAGTTCGGCTCAGATCCGGCCGCGAAAAGTCTGACTGGAGCTCGGCCGCTGAGGAGCTCGGCCAGGGTGCAACCGCTGAGGCGTTCGGCCGAAGGGGAGCTCGGAAGGAGTTTGGCTCAGGCTCGGCCGCAGAGATTCTTCCGTGGCTATCGATTGCTTTAGGCTAAGCATCAAACTGAAATTCGATGGAAGCGGGGTTTATCCCCAATACTGAGAATTTTTGAACTCCCTGTAAGATTGATGGTCAGAGAATGTAAAACACTCCACAAGGCACGGAGGAGAAATTAGGGAGCACCTGAAAAGCTTTGGTCTTCCAACCTTTCTACTGGATCTTCAAAATAGGGATCATCTTTCCTGCACGAATACACTTGATCGATCCCTCGTAACAGAACTCAAACCCAAAATTCTCCGGCAGCAATAAGAAAAAAGCACCTTGATCTGGTGACTTTGCTTCATAGGTAAAGCTACCAGTTTCTCATCTGGCTTAGGAATCGCCGCGTGATAAACCGCAAACATTCAGAAGAATTAAAGAGTTGTGCCGGATTAAGTTCGAAGACATCCAATTTTTCATGCATGAGACGATCATCTTTGAAACTAAAACCTTTCATCATACGTTTCCACACCTTCGCGATCTTGCGAGTAATTCCACCTTCCAATTCGATCCCTGATGATGACCTAAAGCCAACCCGACCCTTCTCCCAAAACTCCACAGAGCTACCAGATTCTTCGGATGTGATCTGCCTCGCAGCGGTAATTTCTACTTCACTAGAATCTGCCATGAATTAACCGAGCACTTCAAGAGATCCATCTCATTGATTGCAAGTCAAGGTGCCCATCTTATCTGATATAATCGTGTCAACCTGCCAAGGCTCCTCGTTCAAATTCGATGTCCGGAATTGAGCAGGATTTCCCGAATCCTTGTCGTACATTCGAAGATCTTGGTTGATGAACCATGCCTTCATAATTTCAGTTGAAACATACAGCGAAATCAGTACGAGACATCCACATAGGATAAGAGCTGTGACGAGATGGAACATGCGGGATCATCCAGATTTTGGCAGGTCAAACAATTTGCTGTCGCCACCCACTGCAGCTGCAAGTACCAACATTCTGGCATTTCAAACTTCGTCTTCACCATGAATTGATGGAGCCGATCAAGAAGACCAGAACAAGAACGGTAGAAGAGGATGTAAATGATGTAGTCATGACCAGTGAAAATGACCACTCAACATATGCAGCCGGTGCTCCGAAGCTTTGAATTGAATTGGATCTCTGAGAAGGATCCAATTTGGATCGATGCCATCGACCTTCACCGGTCATACTCCAAACTGCCCACAAAAGTGTCCACGCCAACGATGGAGGCGTTCGAGTCCCTAAAGGACTGATTATCTTCCTACGATAATTGATCTGATCTCAGCTAGATAAGCATTTTTTTTCAGCTCCAAAGTTGGAATTTTGGACGTAAATTTATTACCGAAGAGGAGGTACAAAAACAGAAAACCAACCAAAATGCTCGGGAACGACAAAAACGACAGATAAAAGAAAACAAAAAAAAAAAAAAATCCAATAAAACACCTGAAGATTAACATCATAGCATCAAGGAACAATCTTTGCCTACAATCATGAGGAAACACGACGGGGCATCCAGAGGAGAGTTCCATATCGTTTGATTTGATCATACATCTGAAATGATGCTAAGATTGCTAGGGGCAGATAGCTTAGCTTTCACCACATTAGCTCACGAGGCGACAGGAGGGGGGGAGTTGGGAATTGGATTAACGCAAGAATCTGATAATCTATATTACTCAGCGCCGAATTATCTCGTGATGCCGTTCCCTTGAAGTTAACCTACGAGAGGCCTAGACATCTTATCGTGTTTGCTCCTCTGGTTTTGGGTTTCAAGCAGTTAGCCGCATGATTTATTTTCCGACCGAATGCAGCCAGTTCTTAAACATCCACTTGATTCACATCGACAACCATTCAGCCTTTATTCAGAATATCTCGTGCTTTCGATCTATCTTCGAGCCATGTAAGCGATGGCCTATCATTTTATTATACAAACCAAATATTGATGCAAAGTCTATTTCACAATAACACTCAGGAAGTCCTTCATCCACTTCAATGATAACCACTTTTAAGTTCTTGTTCCTGTAAACAAAAATTTGAAAATTTGAGCCCACGGTGAAAATTCATCAAATGGTATGACCTCGCATCATTACCTTCTGAATATCTTCTTTTGAAAAGAGATGGATTGCATTTATTTCTTTCATCTGTTCCATTCGAAGGACAGAGACCACGAACTAGAATAGATGGTATATCTTTTGCACGTAGGCCGACCACGTGAAAGATAGAAAGGCTGCAATTACTCATAGGACAAGCATATTTGTCACAATGAGTGCTTCCCCACTCTCAAGCTTGCAAAAATTCCAGGATCATTTGGACTGCTGTAACCTTCGGCAGCAGCAAGAAGTTCGGACGTTGAAGATACCAGTATTGAAGATAACATAATTCATCCACCACTCTAACGACTTCCTCCTGACCATTACAAGCATCAAGGTAGAGGAAAACGCACCATCATGTCTAAAAATACATAAACTCCATTAGGGGAAAAAAAAATCCAGGCACAGCCGCCCATCTCCAATCTAAACAAATCAAAACCACAACACCCCACACCTCTCTTTACAATTCAGCATAGAAACCATTTGTTTCAAACAAGTAACACAACTAACAAGAGGCAGGGTGACTACACAATTGGAACCCAAGCGGCCAACTGCTGATTCTACCAATGTAACAGATCCAGCATGGGTTTCTTCAGTTACAAAGAACAAATAACGAACAAAATGGATTGAGCACAAATTGGAATTAAACGTGACACCATGAACATGTGACAGAAAACAAAGCAACAACCTACAACGGTATACAGGTTAAACAAATGTGTCGTGTCAGCCTCAGGGAGCATCTCCACCTCCTGTTAGAGCTGAGGCAAGCCACTCCGAAACAGAGGCTTGGATCTCAGACCCCGCATGCAAGTTTAAATGCAGAGGAGTTACAGCAATCTGTAAACAAGATAAAAAGGCTGGCTTGCTAACAACGTCCGCATGTCTGTGTATGTGTGTGCGTGCATGTGTGTGTGAGAGAGAGAAAGAGAGAGAGAGAGACTCACAAAGCCATTTTCCAGAGCCCTAAAATCAAGATCTTCATCTAATTCTTCTCGCTCCTTCTCTAGAAACTGCAATTAAAAAGGTGTGTCTAAAGGCTCCACTTGTCAATCCTAAATACTTGTGCAACAAAAAAATGTTCAGATGTGCAGGTAATTTTGAGTGAAGTTTAAATTCAAAAAGCAAGCTAATATAGATACTCAAAAAGTATGGCTTTCTGAGAAAAGCTAAAAATTTGACCTAGTAAGGAAACAGCCTCCTCTGCGACTACAATATTCATAAAGGGTTTCTTTCAGAAGAAACAAGCCTGGTATTACGCTATAATGTAGTACAGTACATCAGCTATAATATCATCAATAAGCTTCAAGTGAGCCAGAAAACTCTCCATCTTATGTATATATGGCTTGCCTGTTACAAACTTACGCAGCCCAAGCATACCTCAAGACGGAAGTACTTCTTAACCACTTCTTTTTTCTCAGGTTTTCCAGCTACTGCAACTGATTCTATTTCCACATTCTTCCTTTGAGCAGAAATGCGACGAGCTGCTCCCTGAAAAAACACAGATTCTTCAGAAGATAGAGGAACAGTCCAACCAAAAATGATTCCAAATTTTGGTTCCTGTCCATGGACAGATTATGATTTAAAACTAACTGCTGCAGAGGCATCTCGGCCAAGCTGTGCAAGTTGTACTCCAAGGCTTTGATGCATAGACATGAACTGCCCAGCAGAAGGATGCCTGTTTGCTGACACCACTTGCCAGCTAGGAGAAGACCTCCATAGACTCTGCCTGGTCAGCTTGACTCCCTGTCAAAAAGTCCAGAGTCCAAAACAATATTAACCTCACGAGCTATAGATAACTAACAAACAGGTAAGTCCATAAATTCGCAATGAAATCAGGCACAGCAGCCATCAAAGACATTCCTTAATCTTATCAACCTAAACAAATCTATGTGCTAAACATGTTAGTTCTCAATGCAAAAGTACTAATATAGAATCTTCAAATGTTAGTATTTATTGGTAATTTTGGTCCATTGCATGTGAATATATGCAAGTGCATGCTAGATGCATAAAGGATCATGACACCCTTATCATCATTGAGAGAGAATGCATCAAGTCTCATAAAGGTTATCTGGATAAGCACCAGTCTGCTAATTCAGTCACATTAAGACAACCTAAGAAGGGAAGCTCAAGTTACTAGGAGTATGAGCTCCTTAGCGAGCACCTGAAATGAATAACATAAAAATTAATCAAGAGAGATCCTTGTTTTCATATTATATAATTGCAGTAAGTGAAAAGCAGCCTTGGAGGAACATGAAAGGAAAAATAAACAAATATGCACAAGATGAACAATTTTCTATGTAATTCAACTCTAACCAATTCCTGCTTCATTTTCATCTTCCCTCCCACTAAATTTTCCTTGCCTGTAGATGGTGGACTTAAGTTTACAATTATAGATTGATTTATGGGCAAAATAATGATGAAAGGCTAATAATTAGCCATTCAGTGAATTGATCTAAGCTAAAGACTTTGACAAGTTTAGCATATCAGGTTATTATTATACCGGTAGTAATTTAATTCAACCTGATGAAAATGTAAACATCAACTACAAGCTTGGCCAGCACTTCGCTTCTAATATTTACCCGTCTCAAGGTTCGCCAACTCGGAACCAGACCTCATGCCAGCCGCCCGACGATACAAGTTGGTATCCCCTACATCGGACTGTACTGTGCCCAAACCGACACAGAAACGAGGGAGCATCAAAGAGAGAGAGAGAGGGAGGGAGAGGAGGGGAGAGGGAGGGAAGGGAGGCCGGCGGAGACACCAACAACGGCGACTAGAGGGCCGTAGAGGCCCTTAAAGGACTGCCGAGGCCTTTGGAGCTCCACAGTCCTCCACAAGAAAGATTAAAGAGAGAGAAAGATGGAGAGAGAAAGAGAGAGAGGGAGAGCAATGGAGGGGAAGGCGGCAGGGAGGTCGTCGAAGGACTGGCAGGTGGCCGTTGTAGCCATCGAATGGCGGAAAGTCACCCATAGTATCCGCAATTTCGAAACAAGTGTGGGTCATCCTTATTTCATCTCATTTTTTTTAAACCGAATGCACAGTGAAGTTGACATTGGGTTTGCCGACTTCACTTACCGTCTCTGTTCCATCTCTCTCTCTTTTTTTTATCCTATTCATAATGAAGCCAGCAATGAATTGAGTTCACTGTGAATCAGGTTTAAAAAAAAAAATGTGACGAAATAGGGGCAACTGTCCCTGTTTCGAATCCGTGGCATCCACGGATGGATTTCCACCATCCAGCAGCCCTTGGACAGCCTCTCCCTGCTTCCTTCCCCTCCCTCCATTCCTCCCCCCCTTTTTCTCTCTATCTCTCTCTAATCTCTCTCATTGATGATCGCAAAGCCCCAGAGGCCTCGACGGGCCACCATCGGCCTTTCCATCTCTTTCTCTACCCTCCACTCTCTCTCTCTTCCTCTCTTTCCTTCTTCCTTGCTCCATTTTCCCCAGCATTATGAATCGAATGCCCGAATTGCACTGATTGGCTGCCGTATGGTTCGGCACACTTTGAACTGCCCATTCTATGATCTATCTAATCACGTGACCGCCCTTATCTTTTTCTTTCTCACTTCTTTCCTATCTCCTTTTTTTTCTCTTCCATCTCACCTCAAATCTCAATATGAAGGCAAAACAACCAGACAGCGTAATCTGATTTTACTCCATCCATGTAAAGATTATCCTCTTAAAATGTCATATATGTGGAAGTCATCCTTGGACTTTGCTTATTTTTGATCCGGAGACTTCGGATTTCTTCATCTTGGTGGAACAAATCACACAGTTCACTACATCCAAACACGGTTAATTCCAATGATGATGTCAACTTAATCAGTGAAAAGAATATACATGATGACAAGAAGAAATCTTTGGTAGAAAAATTAACAGCTAGGAAGCACAGATACTTCAAGTATGTCTCGGATACTTATTTTAAGTATCGTTCTTTATTATTTATTTAAATGTTTCAGATACTTCTCAAATGCTCCAGGGATGAGTGGAGAGCGCTTTCTTCTTGTTTGATCAAAGGTGACCATTTAACAATGGATGATCAATTATGGTGTTGATGTTATTACATAGAGTGTCAGTTTTGATCTGTAATATTGTGTAAGCATTACATGATGTTTGTAGAAACTGGTGTCGCCTTATGAAGTATGGACTATAATATTGTGATAAGTCATCATGCTTTGTAAATGATTTTTACATGTGTGTGTGTGTGTAATGTTGCATCATAGATGTTTCATACACTATTTTTCAGAGTTCCTATTACCAGTATTCTGTAGTGTCATATATGTACCTCACATCTATATTTATGCTTTATAACTTAGAATAAGTATCTGACATGTATCTTAATCATATTTGATGAATGTCAGTGTCCAATACATACCAAATACTATGTTGGGATACAATTTGAAGATATTTGTGTATCCTAGGTTCAATCCAAATCCTTATAATTCAGTATCCAGTGTAGGTCGGTCCATACCAGAACACAAGATATCTTACCTGATTGCACACCTATTTATCCATGTGCAAATGCATGATTAGAAACAAAAAGATCTAGCATTTATCAAAAATTCGAAGGTGTTCCAAAAACAATGGATATTATTAATAATTCAAACAGGTCCAATGAGATAAGAGTTTTCAAAAGGATAAGACATTAAAGATAAAAGATTGGAAGATGTAGTTGATAAAATGGATATGAATTCATCTAGTACATGCATTGATAATGCCGTTACAAAAGACCCATAAGTCACATAGTACATGCAGACACAAATATACACAAATGTGCATATGTATAATCCATTTATCTTCCCAATTGCCACTCAAGCAAGAAGCCCATCTCACTTTCCCTATTCTCCTCCCAAATGGCAGTAGTGACATAGATACTGACAAGAAATGGCTCAAGGGACAAGACAGCCACCCCCCCCCCCCAATTCTACCATCCCTGATCACCATGTCATAACCCTCAACCCCCTTACCCCATGTTCAAAATAATTGATAGCTACCTGATGACGTCAAATTCCAACTATTCTTGAGAGGGTGTAGGGCTAAAAATCAGGTCTGGATTGGGGTTCAGGTCAAGTATATTGACACTCCTAATGACAACATTTGGAATCTTTTCTTTGACTGGGCATGGCCAGCACAACCATTGTGCCACTACATGCTACAAAAGAAAACTTAAACCTCTTGGTAAGATAATATCATAGAGTGTTACTTGCAACAAAATCAGATGTTGAACCTGTTTTTTCTCTAAACAGCCAACAGAATGGAGTGCCAAGAGACTGGGTCCACATGACTTTCCAGAATTACTTTGATAAAGATGATGTTGATGTTGGCAGCCCATACCCATAATTGGAACTATTCACAGGCCGGGTGGCCAGCCCAACCCACTCAAGCCTGAAGCCTTTTAGGGTGGGCTCGAGCCAAAGGTTTAGGCCCAGCAGCCGGCCAAGCCTTAAAAATAGGACCATTCAATTAATGGCATAGGCTCAGGTTTGAGGCTTAAAGCCTGGCCTAGCATGATTTTTTTCCCTATTCATTTGTTTATGTTTGTTGTATTTGTAGACTTAATTGACAATCATTGTTAACAGGTAAACTTAAATTAAATAATAGATATGTTGTAAATTGTTGGCAATATTTAATTATTCATATTTAGCATTTTTTTGAAAATATTATTAAGCATTTTTAACATTTATTAAAAAAATAAAAATTGTCATGAAGCTTGAGGCCTGGCTCGAAGCTTGAAGCCCAACTAAGGGCCAAAATTGGGCCTGGAGGGCGGGCCCAAAGGCTGGTCCAACATGAGGCTTGGCCTAAGTATATTGTACTGACCTTTGGGCAAAACCAGCTTGGGCGGCCCATGAACAGGACTAGCAATAACAATTAATCTTTTCATATAAGCAATTTGACATGATACATGTCTAACAGTTCTTAAGCACCACTCAGGCCTCATGCAAAGCACAAAAATTTTTTTCAGGCTGAAGAGACAGATGATGGAAAAGATGAAGATAAAATTATGCCGCAGCAAGCTATTATCATGGCGAGGCTCATCAACTGACAGTTAATATTTTTTGTACACATGGCATCCCATCAATTTCAACATTTCTGATAAAAAGGTTACAAACTGTAGGATCCACTTTAAATAGTTCTTCAAAATGAAGGCATATTTAGAATATCCAGAATACCAAACTCTCATTTATCGAGCGTTACAAGTTCATCCATCGGTCATCATTCAGAAGAAAGATCTTAGTGCTACAATCTGAGCTCCCACCTCCAATAATGCTTATGGAGCTTCTCACCTGCCATGTGTTTTCAACAAATACACATGTAAATTCTTCAATGATGAAAATTTGATCCATATAACACAGCCTGTCTTGTTATTCTCTTCTTTCCAGATTATTTTAAATTTCACTGGTTTATACCAACCATTTAACACTCCTGAAGTGCATCTCAAATAGTTTTATTTTCAGTTCGAAAATCTCATTTATCATATCATCACCCCACGCTATACCACAGCATGACAAACAATTATATGCACCCACTACATCTATAAATTCGCTACTTCTGCAAAACTGACAATCAGATATCTCAAATTCCACTTCATCATAGGGGTGTCAGTTGTTATACTAGACCTAATCACTTAATTTGCTTGGAAGACCTAGTAAACCTTCTGCCGTTAAAGGATTGGATTGATCCTAGTATGTGTATCCTCTAGGCCCAACCTCAGCAAGAAAAGAAAGAAGGGGGGGAAAAAGAGAAGGTCCCTTGATTCATGCCATGATGAATTAAGCAAATGCATTGGTTCAAGTTCAAGGGAAAAAACCTAAGCTGCAACTCCTAACTCTGCCCCAAGCTATCGATGCATTTATGCCATGTTTTTTTTTATATTAAGCATTCAGGAATACAAATACATGTAGTCCTTACACAAATATATGCAGTCCTTGCTGCCTACCAGCTTCTATATCCTGTAACCTTATGGCTGATGGTATGATTGCTGAGGATTACTTAGAGAAGTTAGATTTTTATCAACTCTGAAAATTATCCAATTGTTGTTGTTGATGTTGCTGTCCGTTGTATATTTCTTATGCTGTTATTTTAAAAACCTCACAGCCTCAAAATCAATGTATCAAATGAAAAGCAGAAGCATGCCTAATTAAATGTGCCAAAGAGAGGATACATTAAAAAAAAAAAAAAAACGTAATTCTCAAATAACTCATGGTAAAAGAATTGAATTGCATAATAAAAGTAAAAATTGCAAACTGACAAGGAAAATCAAAGAGACAAATTTAAAAAAAGAAAAAAATCAAACCACATTTTCATACAAATGAGGGAATGTCATCAATACAGGCTATGTGAAGGAAAAAAGTAATGGCTTTTCTATGGTTTTCAAACTTTAAAAGCTGTCAAACTTGGCAAAAGCAAACCTTGTTTGTAGAAGGGGGCGTAGGAATTTCTATGCTCAGCAGGCAGCTTTTTGGGAAAAGCCCCTTTTCGATATCCCTAATGGCTGCCTGTATTAGCGGCAAACAAACTTCAACTGCATCCTTGAAATCACTTTCCTGGCTTTCATCCTTCCTCCTAGTGGAATTAATCAAGATCCAAATGTGAAAGCTATATATAAGGATAATTGAACAAGCAAAGACCATCACAACAGGGAAGGAATTATTTACCAATTCAATGAGATTGCAAGTGAAGGTACTCCACATAGTAAAGCCTCTCTAGCTCCAGCAACAGCACCCGAGTAGAAGCTATATAATTTTTCACAGGAGATGAGAGAACTAAAGTCAACATATAACACTTAACACAAGAAAGTCTAACATGATTCAAAGCCATACAAGGAATGAAATATTGCAACTAAAGGAAAAACAATAAATAAGTTAATAAGATATCAATGTGGAACCAGATCTTGAATTTGAACATGAAACATGGGGCTCACATATTAGAGGAACATAATATTAGTTAATTGTAATAAGGCTATAGTGTAGCACCTCTCCTCAAAGAAAAGAGGTCTTAAGTCATTATTTGGTCACCGATCCACAGGACACCAAGGGAAAAAGATGAAAAGGCCTGCATACTTACATGTGATGGCCACAATTTGATCCCCTGTTAATACCACTGACAACCTGTGACATATCATATTAAACATTATTAAATCCCCAAAAGAAAAGGTACTAAACTGACTTCAATTTTAACATTTAAATTTTTACAACATGTATATAACCATATACCAATGCTGGCCTGGACCATGAAAACACTGCACCGGACAAAGCCAAAGAGACACAATCAGCAGGAGTCCCTGTCAGCACAAGCAAAACCTACCCAAAATTAGAACATAAATAGCTTCTTGCTCGCCCTCTGAAGATTTTGGCAAAACTAATATCTTCATATCCAAGTTCTAATGTCACAAACTTGACTATTATTTTGGATAAATCGGTCTTTAGATAATAATATGAGGAAGCGAGAATATAATTTGATATCAACAAATCAAAAATGGAGCTTAGAGGAAAAGCCTCAACAAGCCACTGAAACAAGATCTCACCAGAAACCTCAAAAGCCGTGGCACCATTAAACTCTGCAGAAGTCACAGCAACGGTCTCGCGAACGGTGACCGAATGACCCGAGGCAGACTTGTCCCTTTTATCATAATTTACAAAACAAAAAAAAGGAGTAACCAATAAATCAGCCAATAACATTGTCATACCTATATCCAGCAACCTCATCCCGTTCTTCCAAAACCCACAATGCCAACAATGGAATCAAACCAAAGCGAACGAAAAGAACAGACAAAATCCATCCGCAAAGATAAGCAAACCCTACTGTAGCAACCCAAATAGCAAGCAACCCAACACCCCAACTCGAGAAGAGGAACGAACCCAAAATATTGGACAAACACCCATTGCCAAAAAGGAACCCCAAAGAATCCCATCAAAAAGATAGCAGAGAAAAATCATATCCCAAATAGAAACAATTCTGACTAAATTTGGAGGAAAAAAGAAGCCACGAGTCCGAATCTTGCGATATACGAATTACACCGAACAGATAAAGAACCACCGAAGGGAAGGAGGGGCCTCACAATTCGGGAGCGCAGACGTGGACATCGCACTGGCCGCCGCGGACGAGCGCCTCGACGAGGGCGGCGAGCCCCGGGGAGCCAATCCCGTCGCCATTGGTCACGAGGACGACCGGCTTCTTGGATCCGTCCCCTGCCTCCTCGGCGGCGGAGGAGGAGGAGGGGGGGGTCTGTGGTTCCTCCTCACTGGTCTTGGCATCGCCCTCGCCTCCATCCTCGCCGCCTCCGCCGCCTCCGCCGCCTCGCCGGGCAGCGAGGACGCTCTGGAGATTGGAGACGAGGGACGGGGGCAGATGGTTGTTCTTTATAGACGTCGAGTCCGTCGTCATTATTAGAAATTTATATTCGAAGAACAGGAAGAGAAGAAGAAGAAGAGATAAACGCGAGGGAGAGAGAAGAAGAGATTCTAATGGAGAGTATGAGTAAAGGAGAGGGAGATGGGAGGGGGGGGGGGGAGAGAGGGATTCGGTTCGGTATTTCCGAGTCAGACGGGAGGTGTGGGGGGTTGGGGGGAGAGAGTGAGATAGAAATGGTAGATGGGTGGAAAAGGAGAAATTATTGCATGCACCAGGTCCAACTGGACCGGGTAAATCTCGGAGCATATGCGCGGTGGATAGCGCGCAATCGGTTACAAAGGGTATCGTGGCGTATTATCCACCGTGGGATTTGGCGCGGTCCGATTGCACCTGGTCCAGGCAAGTTTGGGACGCGGAAAGGGCTATGTGAGGGGTACATCAAGGTTAAAGAGGGTTCGGGTTCTGTTTACCTTTTTTGGTGTTCGGCCCGGGCTGAGTTATTATTGTCCTGGTGAAGCGTTTTGACTTTGGTTCCACCACCAGATCCAGATCCAGGAACTGTATTGGCATCTAGTTTAAAAATAAATATATAAAAATTAAGTATATCTTTAATACCATTATTTTTATATTTTATTTTTAATTTATTAATTTTAAAAAATCTATTATTTATTTTTTTTAATATTTTTTATTTTACTTCCAACGTAACTATAATTATCACTACCATCTCTATCATTATCATCACTCCTACCATATCACCATTATAATTATCATTTATCATCTCCACGATAACTATTATATTCGATGCCAATCATTATCCATCACCATCATATATCTGGCACCTATATACTATCATTGTTGCAACCACGTCTACTATATAACCACCATATTTATCATTTTTGCTTGTTACCATTAATTTTATCATTATCATTACTATTATTCCAGCACTCATAATATCTTTGCTATTTTTATTAACAATCAGAAGTGCAAATAAATCAAGTAGCTCGTCAGTTGCCCGAGCTCAATTTACATCCAAGCTTAAGTAGCTCAAATAATTTTTTTTGAGTCAAACTTGAGCTCAAGTATAATTTCATTGATATTCGGATCGAATTTAAATTTAAATATTAAAACTTCATCCATATCGAATTTCAAATTTAGATGTTTTGAATCGAATTAAGCAGCCCTGGCTACTCAATTTAATTATACTCTGGATAGCAATATCGGCTCACTACTGCTATTATTTTTATATTTTAATTAAAATATTGGCTATACTAAAAATATTTATATTTTTTTTGCATCCCGAACAACCACACTGGTCCACCAGCATTATTATTTTCATATTTCTATAAAATTATCGGCCACACTATAGATTTTTGTATTTTTAAAATCAATTTAAACAGAAAAAATTGATGCCCCAGCGGTAACTTGGTTTGTAATATTATTACATGGGGATGGTGTTCAGCTGCTGCTACGTGTGACGAGAGGTGAGGAGAGTCTGGCCTTGCATGCGCGCGTATATGGTATCCTTTGTACTTGCAACGCAAAAGAGCCCTAACATGTAGATGCATGATGTCCTTTTATGTTTAATGGTCAAAAAGAGGCTTGGGTAACGTTGAACGCGTCGCATGGATGTACGATGTCCTTGGCAAATTTGGCCTTCAAGAGAAAAGCGTGGGTAACACGAAAGAACTCTAACTTGTAACTTTCTTATTGGACCACTGATTAACAGCTTATAACCAACAGTAAATGAAATTACCAGTAACATACTTAGGAAGGAATTGCGCTCTGCTAGCAGAGTTTGATCATTAAAGAATGCATATGATGGGTTTATTTTGGAAGGGGAAAAAATGTTTATAGTCTTCTAAGTGATTTATGATGTCCCGTCTGTGAACTTGATCAAAATAATCACTACATACAACACTTCTTTTCTGGCTATCACCATATCCAACACTTCTTTATTAGGCTTGACATTTTTTTTTTTTTTTTCATTTTTTATTTCTCAAATGCTTAAGAATTTAGTGACTTCGAGATGATCTACAGTTGCATCTCACCAAACTGCATTTATTCCCAAAAAATGAAATGAGAAGAAGAAAAGGTGGTTCCTTATAATTTTGGCCATTAGCAGTAAAAGTTACATGAATGTTATGAAAACTCTAACAGCTGTCCTAATCACATAAAGATCCAGCAATCATCCGCAAAACCACTGGTGCATTTCTAAAATCAAATGCGCCATCTTTGTGCGTGGATGACTATTACATGGTGGTCCCTACTTGATGCATGGCCCTTTCTAGATTAAGTACTGTCGTTTTACCTAACAAATAAGCATGAGTACCATTCTTTTTAGCTTACGATGACTTCAAAATAAGGCATTTTAATTGAGCTAAAATGACTTCAAGTACGAGCACCTAAAACGCTCCATCTTGGGTGAAATCATCTTAGGTGGATTGATCTTATCGTGGTATGAAATTTTTAGACAAAGTTATCTCACTCTAGGCTGATGGTGGATCCGGTCCACGCAATAATTTTCCGTAGCTGGAGATAAAAGAAAGGGGCAAGAAAATTAAGGTGATGTGATGTCTCTCTTTTTTACTTATACTTTTTTTTGGCGTAGAAAGGAATCATCATGGCAAGTGCCCGATCACGTGAGTCCCTTCGGTGCTCTCGTGAAGCTACGTTGGAGTTGCAGCCCCACAGCGAGGCAAATACATAGATGACGGCAAATGATATATATAATGCTAATCATATTATTTTAGCCGTCCAATCAACAACTCAGCAATAATCTTTTGGAGGTAGATCTCATGAAAGGGGGACATCATTAGGGGGCCACCTTTTATTTCATTCCTCTCCCACCTACAGCACAGTCAGCAACATGCATGATCTAACTATTTCTGAGGCTTGGCTAAATTTTAACTCATTAAAGAAATCAACTGCAAAGAAATTTTAATTTAGATTTCAATTTAAGATGTGCATTTCTATTGAAAAATTTAAGTTGTGATAACTAAAATGAGGATATAAATTTTTTGAAGGAAAGAAACGCCAACCAATCAGGATGCTAACAAGCTGTGTTTAGCCTCACCCCACATAATTCCTTTCACCTAATACCTTTATTTGAAGTGATGCTAAATACTTGAATCACTCAAATATAGCATTTCAAGGAGTTAAGAAAATATATAATCTCTTCTGTTCTGACCAGTGGTTCTTGTTGTTGTTAGATGAATACCTAGGCAAATTTTTCTCTTCTGACGCACAACTTAGCAAAATCCCAATTCCATGAGCTCTGACTGGATCTGCCTAGCAGCCTAAGCTCTGACCTAAGATGGGATTGGTAGAAATAACGTAGCAGGTGAATTAGAAACCCTTCAAAAACGAAAAAAAAATTACCAGAACTTCTAATCTGCAGTATTTTATAGTTTACCATAGAAAGATTGAGACAATTGCTTAACAATATAGAAATGATATAATACAAGTTATAGTAACAACCATAGTATCTATGTCACTGTAATGTGGATGCCTCATTTGTGCTATGTATTGAAACTCTAAATTCTTCTCTCTTTTTTTAAGGTTTAATCGTGCTAGATTTTGTGTAGCATAACATAGCTTTTGATATATATTATTTTTATGTAAGATATCACCCAGCGCTATGTTCTATTCATTGATTCGAAAGCATAAAAAATTTAATTAACTCGGCCAACAAAAGTTGGGTCCAATGGTTAGCATTCTACTCAATAAAGAACCCTGCGTTTCAACGCAAGATGTGGTGCTACTACCATTATTTATGAAAAAAAATATATAAAAATGGGGAATCTCACGCATCCTTGACCTTGACCTAGCTACTTGGAGAGGATCAAGTGCATGAGTCCAAATTTTTCAGCTTAGATAATTAGATAAACACACATGGTAGATGCTAATATCACCTCGAAAGATGGCGTGATCTCATTGGCATAATAAAAATAAAGGGTTTACCAATGAAATAGTTGAGAGTGTAATCACAGCAATCAAGTACAAGGTGAAAGTTTGCAATAAAAAATATGATACAATAGCATGCCTTATCTGAAAACCATTGAACCAAGGCCCCATTTGTAACAAATAAAACAATGGGGAAGTTGGGAGAATGTCTGAAAACCATCAAATCAATGCACCATTCGTAACAGATAAAACAATGGAGATGTTGGGATCTTTTCCAAATCCGAGGAATTTTATATTGGTAATGTATTCCTCTTCAACATTGTCCCCTGCTACCGCCACCAAGAAACCCACTTGAGAACCGCTCTAGATCTCCTCATCTTAGTTTCCTTGATTGCAAAATTGCAGGTCAATGGGCTGGTGGTCAGTTTGGGTGAAGTGCCGTATTGATAATTCAAATACTAATTAGTTATCAAAGTTATTCTATATAGCTTTGTTTTCTACAAAGTGGACAAGTGAACTACATGGAATAATGGTTGACCAATCAGGTTGCTTGCAGGTTATAATAAGGCTTTCATTTAGAAAAGAGAAATGTGGAAGTTAATAGTCTAAATTGATTCTGTAGGACAGCCTGTGCGGATAAATTCGAGGATAAATTGAATGCAGAGTTAGCGTTCATTGTCTAAAATTTTTTTCCATTTTCCAGAAACCTAATACCTTTATATTTTTCAATGCATCATCAATAGTTAGATCATATCATTGAAAACTCAAATATCAGACTCTACCAAAAAAAGAAAAGAAAAAAAAAACAAATATCACAATATCCCATATTACCCACAGATATCCCCACAGCAATTTTTTTAATCCTTTTGCGGATTGTAGTATTGCGATCATCTTCAATCTTCTTAAACTTTGTCCACTATTACTCTCCAGATTATATATACCATCAAAGACTTATGAATAACAAACAAAAATTCTTTCATAGCATTATCCTTTTCCCGCTCTAAATCAACAATGTACAAATCCTTCTATTTTAATTGGCTAATAAACTACACAGATTTTTTTTTAAAAAAAAAAAAAAAGAAATCTGATTTAATGTGATAGAATTGCTTTTCATTTAAAGAGGATGAAAAATCAAATGAAACGAGCATGTGAGAAGATCATCATCTCAAATTCTCTCACAGATCAAATTAAGAATTGCTATCTGTGATTCACAAAATACATTTTTTGTTGCTAAAAGAGAGTTTATCAGGCATTTAAAATTGCATGAAATTCCATGCGAGCAGTTAAGTGAAAAACAAAAGATCTAAGAGTTTGATAAGGTTTTCTGCATCTGAGGAGACTACAAAGCTACCTGGTTATCTTCATATGAAGCAGTGAATAATGAATCGGGAATTAAGCAGGACTTACGGATAATCATTATGAGCTCTCCAGCCTAAAGTCAACAATGTCTTGCCCATCTCCTACTTCAACTACCGTTTACCATTATGAATTTTCCACTGCTCCAGTACATATAATCTCTTTCACTGTCACTTTTAAACTGTCCTTATAAATCCGGATGTCATGGAATGAAATATTTAACATTGGGACTAAAATCATGGGGGAAGTAGCAACAATGATGAAGAGTTCATCAACCAGCTGCTCCTTCAAGATTAGCAGTTACTTGGTAGTTTCATGCATAACTTCCTAAGACCCTTCTTCGACAGAATGATTCCATGAGATACTTATGGGTTTTCTTGAATGATCCTGCCATCAAAAACAAAACTGAGGTTTAAGATTAACATGACCTCTAGCCAATTTTTGCTTGCAATATTTCTGAAATGGCTTGCAATCGAGTCCAACCTTTGCATTTTTCCTGTTGTTCACCATTGCTCATGTTCTCTGTAACTGTGAGAATTAGATTAAGAACTTGTAAGCTCTCCATTCTTCATTGTTCTGTAACTCTTTGCACAATTCTCCCATCCTTTACTGAATCCTGAATCATGTTATCACAAGCATAACACCTGTATCTTACATTTTAACTGCTGTATCTTTGTTTCCAGCATTCAGTTCTCATCCAGCCACATTTCTAATTAAGAACAGCTGCCTCTTTTTGTTCTTCGAAAATCCTGAGGCATTTTCACCAGTCTATCTGCTCCAACTTCAGGAAGCTATTTTCAGTTGCCTTCTCTTGTTACTCAGTTCTTCAATTACATTCCTTTCATTGAAAATCCAGCCATGGGCATAGCTTTTCTATTTTCCTTGAAAATCCTGCACGAATGATGAATGAGATTCTTTATTACACACTCGATTAAAGAAATCTCATTTTTCATTCAGCTTATCAATGGCATAGCAGTCTCATTGTATTTGCAGTCCAATTCTTATGGATGGTGTTTTATTTTCACCACAATCTGTTTCACCAGATTTGCCTTATTTGCTTTGCAATGCTATTCTATTGTAGTACCACTTGAGAGTTTTAGATCTTCATTTATGCACAAATGCACCACAAGGAAACCACGGTTGTAATCATCAGCTCATGTAACCCATTCAAAAATTTGAGCCACAAGGTCTTCTTCATCCTCCACTTAAAATCAATTTTTAAATGCCACAACATCCAATCTTTGGTGAACTCCAAATCATGTTTCTCATGTTATATGTACATATCAAAATAACCTGTTTTTCAGAAAAAAAGATCTGGACAAACCCCTCTTTCAACCTAATTATGCTTTACCGTTTGCCATTTTTCCATTTGCTTAGATCATCTACAAGGATACCGATCTAGGAGCAGACAAACTGATCATCTGGCTTGGGCAGAGGATCCTGCTATTCAATCAACAGGCTTGCTGCATCAGTAAGGTCAGTCTTCAAGAGTTCACTGATGCTCAGTGACATTGCTTCACTTTTGCCCTGAGATTTAATGCACCTAATCTTGCAGCAAGCTAAAGCAGTATACAAGGCCCACAAATCTGATCATCTACCTGGGCCAACAAAGGCCCTGCTGTTACTTGAATCAATAACGCCCACTGCATCACCAAGGTCAGCCATCCAGAGTTTTAATAACCCTTGGTGATTTTGCTTCACTTTTCCTTCCAGTTAGATGCACCTGCTATTGTGGCATGTTAAAGAAGTTCCTTGTTGAATTGCAACAATATACTATTGCAGTGCTTTTCCCCTGGAAATCATAGCAGAAGTAATTTATTTGTTAGTTCACACCATCAAGTATGTCCACAATAAACTACAAATAGCATATTCTTTAACCAGACTCAACATATTCATTAAGACTCTTTAATCTAGTTTTAAATACCCACATCCACTATTTAGGGCATTGGTATAGCACTTGGATTTCGGTTTGCATGGAAAAATTCTTAGATATTGGAAGGATTTGATGCTTAGACATGCATACCTACTGAAGACACATACCTGGATTTATATAAGATAAAACTACATAGCCATAAGAAACATTATCACAGAACCAAAAACAATTACAGCTCATTTCTTTATGTTTTGACAAATTTCACCTCGTAATACATATGGTAGTATCAGACTAATAAACAATTTATAGTTTCTACAGCTTCATGCCACAAAAGGATGTAATTGTAAAAACACCCAGGTTCGAGGTTCAATCAATGGATCAGCTGTTGCAGCAAGGAGTTCCAACCTCTTTAGCTACTGATGAAAGCACAGACTGATCTGTTAGCTGACATTGTAACAGAACCATCCAAGATCAGCATCTACAATCAAGGCATAAAATATGCCTATATGGTTCGAGGAGATTATATGCTCACAAGTGCGAAAAATCAATCAATCAAACACAGCATTCAATTTGCTGATCAATAGAAGTCATGTTACCTATGATGCTAAGTTACAACAAATAAATACACAAGTTTGAATTTGTTTATACAAGAAATTGGACCAAATTGCAAGGAGTTTCGCAAATGCATTTGATAGGAAAATTTTCCTCCCCAGAGAGGCAAGCAGGGTACAGTGATATGAAAGATCAGTTTTACGATACTATATCATAGGATTTGGACCAAATCCAAGCAAATTATAATAACTTACAAAAAGACCAACATGGCATATCGTACTTAAGTAAATCAAGCATAAAGGTACAACCACTTTATCCAAACCTTTTGACTTTCAACTTACCATTATTGTAAAGTTATGACATGCTTGAGTAATACATCATACAGAGATCCATAAAACAATGAAAGATAATAAACAAAAAAATGGTTCCATCTTCCTCGGTTCAGATAAAACCACTTTCAAAATGATCAACACTATGACGCTCTCCTTCAGGGAGTTGTAACTAAAGAATGACTCTTCCACATACAACTGGAACTGAAATTCTCAGTAAAAAAGGGAGAGGGGAGCAGGCATTACTTACATTAGTACAGCAACTCAGCTGCTATTGTCAAGACCTCACAAAGTCTGCAACACCAAATAAGCCACTGCCATAACTGGTAACTTTATGATAATGCAGCAGGGTATGTATTACAGGGTACTGACACAGCAATCTTCTCCAACAAATGGGACATTGGCCATTGTATGTCGACACCAGTGACAGCTGAAGGAGAGACTTGGGCAAACAACAGATGCTACTCCTTGCTTCTAGCTGATTCCACTGAATAAGAACTCCTCCAAAATTTTAGAAGCATCTGACACTTCACTATGGAGGCTCCTGGAACCAGGAGTTACAGAAGGCACACTGCTGAAACTGTTATTCTTCAAATTTTTGTTGTCAAAGGCATTTATAGTAGAATGAGCAGCTCTGCCAGACATCATGTTAGACTCACTATGTGCTTTAAGAAATGATTTCTGAGCTGAACCTATATCATCAGCATCATTATTATGGCCATCCATTAAAAATTTCTCCTGGTTCTGCTGATCCAATATTTTGCATTCCTTGAGAAGATTATCCTGGTGCTTGCTAATGCTCTCTGAAGGTCCTTTTCCAAATGAAAGAAAGCATATTCCATTAGGTATTCGCATGGGAATCTTTTGAGGCTTTATGGTGCCTCCCTCCATGTTCTTGTGAATGGGTAATGGTGTGCTTGAAGCTGTAGGTTTAGGTGGACCACGGGCAACTACAGAGGTGATGTTTGTGGAATTTTGCTTTCTGAAGTTCAACTTTTCTGATGTCAATGGAGACTTGGATTCGCTTATGATTGGCATTGAGGAGGAAGCTTCATTGGTTGTAATCTGAGATCAAGAGTAACCAATAATTCATAGAGTTAATAAGCTGAACAGTAATTAAGCTTTCATATCAACATTAGATGCAGCAAAATAAATAAGAAATGCGGCTCAATTTCCAGTGACCAGAAGCTGATGATCGAAGAGATGAAACATACTAAAACAATAAAATGTGACAGCTTTTTAGAGGTACCTTATGTGAAAACTTGCATTTATCTCCTCTGCTGCACATGCCTTTGGATGAGAAGTTGTGACATGGGTACTTAGAAAGCTGATGATCAAATGGACAATCGTCGCCTTTCAAACAAGAATCACGTGCAAAATATGTGCATGGCTGCATGAAATAACACCATCAAGAACAAGGAAAGAAAATGTAATGATACTAAATTTCAGTTATATAGGTAATAACTTTAGCAACTAAGATTGAAGCTCGTAAAAGATTGAGTTTAATATAAAGCATATCTGGATTGTTAGAAAAATCATCATAATCCAAGTTGCAGTAGATAAAGAAATGCCAATTACAGTAAGAAAAGAAACTAAAGTTGACTATTCAGTCATTAACTTAAACAGCATCTTTTATGCATATATCTTAAATGAATTGTTTAGCAAGACTCAAAATAAGAGACATTTTACTGCAAGGTAGACTTTTAGAGACTACAATGCCTTCTTACCTAATATCGAGAATACCATGCAACCCTTGTACCATCAGGAGGGAGTTGGCTATGGAACTCAAAGCAAGGAGGCCAAGTGTCTAGCTAAGGATCAATTAAAGATTTACGAGAAGCAGCCAACCTAATATCAATTATCCCTCTACATTTGAACAAGCAATTTCAGCACTTCTGCACAAGAGATACCTTATTAAGATCGATATGAATGTTTCTACTTGTGAACTAACAAGGCTCATCTCACCCATGGATAGCAAGTTTCCAGCTCAAGTGTTGCAAAAGTTATCCTTGGACATAAGTGATCAATTAAATATATCCAACCATACGGACTCTTTATCCACAAGATGAGCTATACCAATGTATCTAGAAATATTACATATTCTGAAAAATAAAAAACAACATATATAAAACGTTGAAGTAATTAAGATACACAAAACAAGAGACATGATAACAAACAAAGATTGATTTACCACATGACAAATATGTTATATAACCAGCAAAAAGATGGATAAGAGAGATGTACTTTCACATATTTGTTTTTACTATGTGCCTTTACATCACAAGCAGAAAGTACTGTTTTCACATTATAACAACATATTGGACAATCAGATACTAAAAGTTCTGACTGGAACATGTTAAAAATGTAAAAGATACCCAATGAAGTCTGTACATACCTGGGATTTTGTCAAGGGAGTGGTGTCATGAGAAAATTTGCACAAGTCTCCCTGGTGGGGAAAAAAGAATTTGAGGAGTAAATGACATTAACCAAATCAGAAGCAATATATAAATAAGAAGCCATACGTAATTTTTGTAAGCAAGTCAATAACTTACCATATGAAAGCATAAGACAAGGAAATAACATTCCACATGCCCATATTTATATTAAGTAAATTCATATAAATTTTATCAAAAAAACTTCATTCCATGTACACAGGATAGGCATGGAGCATTCTATTAAGACATTCATGATTCATCCCATCAAGGGTCATGTCTTTTCTTAGTAAGGGTCCTCAGACCTTCTTCATGTTTGCAGCCATAGATTAAAAAACCAAAGGAACAGGACGGTACCATCAGCACCATACTGTTCCAATGCAAAGCGGCACCAGTACAGCTGTTGGGACACTAAAACAGCACAGGATCAGGAAATACCAGTCAGCCCATCGGTACGATAAGGTACCAAGGCCAATACAAAGCCCATCCTGATCGGGACAATGATTTCTTTTAAAAAGCACTGAAACAGGACAAACTGGCCACCTGATCGGTTCCAGCAGTACAAGCTGCTACCAAGGCTAGTTTAGTTGGTACAAAGCCCATCCAATCAGGGCAACAATTTTTTTTCAAGATAATGGTGGAGGGCGATGTTGGCTGACACCACATGAAGTCAGAAACACAAATCGATCAGGTATGAGGCATGAAAGAAAAATAAATCAGGTACTAAAATCCTATAACAATATTCTTTAAAAGATAATGGTGGAGGGCAATGTTGGCTGACACCACATGAAGTGAGAAAGACAAATCGATCAGGTATGAAGTGTGAAAGACAAATAAATCAGTTACTAAACTCCTATAACAATATTCTTTAAAAGATAATGGTGAAGGGCAATGTTGGCTGACACCACATGAAGTGAGAAAGACAAATCGATCGGGCATTAAGTGTGAAAGACAAATAAATCAGGTACTAAACTCGTATACAAAATCACACTAGAAATAGAATTATTCCACTCAAAAATAAAATGAAACATGCTAAAATAATTCAACCATAAAAATATGAAAATATGGTGAAAACTAATGTCGACTCTAATGGGAATGAGCAGAACATTAAAAAGATATAAAATTAATTTAGAACTTGAATACTTTGAAGAAAAAAATTAATTACTTAACCTGCTGACATCTACCCATCAGATAGAAGTTGCAATATTTCACTGTTTTTGGCTTTGAAATTGGCTGCAATTTCAATCTCTTGACTCCTTGCTCTCGCTCCTTCTGTGCTCTTTTCCTTTTCTTAGCCTTCTGCAAAAACAAGTGGCAGTTAAGATCATGTATTCAATAATTTGGTTTTCATCACACAGACACACACATTAGGCTTCTTTTACATGTAAGCTTCAGACTACATGCCCTTTCAAACTCCAAGATGAATTAGTAGTTCACTATAATATTAAGACCTAGGTAGTGAGAAAGTAATATGGAACCAGAAAGTAATATCTGAACCAGTACACACCTTTCGTTTGGCTTTTCTTTCCTCAGTTAAAGCACCTCGTTTTCTCTTCACTCTAGCTTCAACAGCCTGTAATAGACATACATTGCAAAGAAACAAGAGATTTCATGAAGATAATTGATGAAACAAAGACCAGGGAATATAAAAATAATGGATTAACACAATACAATGAAAGAAAGATACTGCTAATATATATTTCTTCCTAACAAAAAACTGAAGATGAAAAAGAAAAAAAGAATATACAAAACTCAAACCCTAATTTTAGTCCGCCCTGTTCTATATGGTAGCCAAAATGGTATATGTGGTGTCTTATCCTAGAAAATGTGAAAGTGATCGAGCAAATTTCTTTGTTTGATTGCAAGAATTTATTTGTAAAAAGCACTGTAAGAACTTATTTCTTTGTCAAATTAAAAGAACTAACTTGTAAAGAAAGAACTATAGTAGTGAATATCTGACAAATCACTTAAATGAGTTAGATCATCTCTTCTGCAAGACCCAAAACCACACATACTTTCCAGATAACATCAAAACCAAGACTATATTTTTTAAAAAATGAAGATAAAAAAGTAAAAGATTACAGCATTAAATTTTATATGTCCTTCGAAAACTTTTCTTCATGCTGGAAATAGCAACAAGAATATGAAAATGAGAATGCCATTTGAATCAGCTGCTGAACATATTGAACAATTGCTAGAAAAAGAATTTTTCATGAAAATGAAATCCTAATCTCCAACAAACAATGTACTAAAGTTACCATTTTAAAATGTCTCTGACAGGAGACAAATTGATGCATTTCTAAATTTGGAAAAAAATATAAGCATAGATTTGAAATTCAATAACAAGCAAATAAACCATGGCACATATTCATCTGCAGAACAAACAAAGTTTGCAAAATAAAATAAAATAAAATAAAAGATGCAACACGTTAGAGCAAGATCATCCATAGTAGATGTAGAATGGATAAACAAACAAATCAGTTGTAAAATAAAATGGTAGCATAACACACAAAAGGAAAAAAATTATTATCATACCACACTATTGGATGGTTTTTCTTTGTTCTGACTTGTTATTTTTTCTAAGTTCTCTCCAGGCAATCCAAGAGCCTCTGGGTAAACAGCTGGGCACTTAACATCCACACTCATCCCAGAACTGTAACTTTTCTTCCTCTGAGTTTCCGAACTCCTATCATCCCCAGAAACATGCATTATGTCACCCTCTGTAATATGTATGGGCACAGCAGATTCATCATCCTTGTAGTTACTTTCTCTTGAATGCAAACCCTCATCAATACAAGTCATGTTAGTATCTCCTTTGTTAGGAGAGCCACAATATGTTGTCCCTGCCTCTAAATTCTGATGTTCAAGGACCACATGATCATGTACCAGATCCAAAGCCTGGTCCGAAATATTTAATTCCCCAGGAATTTCCCCTTCCTCAATGTCTCCACTATCCTCTGAAGCTAACACTGGACTTGCCAACTCTCTTGACCCAGAACCTTCCATCAAAGAATCAGGACAACAGTGTGCTTCTTGTTGCAACCCTTCTCCTAATTCTTTCACTGATTTAATTTCTTTATCCCTAACTTCATCCATCATATGCTTATCAGGAAACATACCCTTAGCTAATACATCATCTACGCATTCACCATGCCCTTCTACTCTCATTTTACCATGAAGTAGTTCCTCAGAAGAATAAATAATTTCATCTCCCGAAAAAATTATTTTACCGTTTTCATCCCGAGGTTCGTGATTCTTTCCTTGTTCTGAGCGGGAAATTTGATTCTTGGAATCAGCTAATTTGGAATTGCGAAGAGGTACATCTTTCTGCAACTCGTTGCTGGCGAGTTCACCATGTCCCAATCGTCTTTGTCCATCCTGCGACCCGTCAGAATAAACTAGGTCATTCGGGTTATCAATCAATCCAGAAAAATCAGAAATCATATCATTCAGCGATTCCCCATTTGCCGGTTGTTCCACAGAATTTATATTATCGTGCAGTAAATGCTCTAGATCTGTGAAAAATAGACCTTCCTGAGTTCCATCATTGGCGCTTCGATCACACTCCTTATGCCCACTTCCATGCCCCAATTCTTCCATCCTATGCAAAGCGTCATCTTTAGTGCCACCAGATTGCAGCTTCTCAAAGACAAGCGATTCCGACAACTCTGCACTTGTGCCATTCTCGTGCCCTAGTTCCTCCCTCGAGGCAATATTTCCATTCAAAGAAGAATCATCAAACCTAGGGTTTCCACGTGCCGAACATTGGCTCCTCTCGCTGCCTCCAAATCCACCATTCTCAATGCCTTCAAATCCACTGTGCTCTTCCCCTTTCCTGCCAGGACCGGTTTCCTCTGCCACGTTTCCATCACCGTTTCGACCAAAGATCGAATCTTTTCCGGTGGACGATCTCTCTGGCACTTCATCCGATCTAGAGTCTGGATCTTTACAAGACTCCTGAGGACGAGGGAGGGATTCGTCGAGGCAGAGGGAGAAGATCCGAACCAGAGTGCGATAGGAGGCGCTGTCGAGATGGGATCGCCGGGGGGCGCGAGAAGGAGAGCGCGAGAAGCCTTTCATCCGAGGATTTAGGGTTTGAAGCTCGGGCGCGGGGCTTCGAACGATGTCCTCCATCGATTCGAATTCCCCTTCCCCTCACAGAATCGATCAGTCTGCAAAACCTAACGTCCTCCTTGGACCGGTCGCCCGACCCTCGTAGAGGCTACAGAGCTTGCGGTCTGCGGTAACATGTGCCGACGTAGGTAGTGGTTAAGGCGGCAATCGTGTACCCTTCGGTTGGTTAGTCGGAGCGTGAAGGCCTGAGAAATGTGCGGGCCGGCCCAAAACTTATCATCAAAGAGCAGAAGCAATTATGCAGGCTGGGAGGCCTACGGAGAAATTATTACATGGATCAGTTCCAGTGGACCAATCTACGGAGGATTAAGGCCTACGGATAAAATTATTACATGGATCAGTTCCAGTGGACCAATTTACATCCCGGAGCTTATGTATGGTGGTTAATAGGCAACCATTTGATCTTGAATTGTTTAAATACAACCATTTGATCTTAAATTGTTTAAATACAAAGAATTTGAATTGTTTAAATACAAGTGACAATTGGACTGGTCCGCTGGATTATTTGTCCTGCTTTAACCCAAATTGGCTTCTCACGGTGGCGTCCGCCGGTTAACAAGGCCATACATTTTTTAACACCAAAGCCCACGGCCCAAATTAAATATAACCAGCTTATAGCCCACATAATGCACCAATATGATTTTTTTTAAAATAATTTTGTAATATATGATATATTTTATGTACGATATATTTACATTTGGTGTGTTTATTTAAAGTATATCAATAAATAAAATTTGTTTAGATATTGTGAGAACTCGTCCCACACGGACCGATTTAATTCGAAGTCGGCACAATGCCACCTTCACTAAAAGAGAGAGAGAAGAAAAAATCTTGAAGAAGGTGGGGGATGGAGCCGTGATTGACTGAATTAGAGAATCCTGTTCTGAGTCAATATGTGCTGCAAAGAGGACGAGTTTGGGGGAAATATGCCGATAAGGCCATCTTATCCTCGAAAGAAAGGTTTATCTAGCCCTAATATTCCTCTATTTAAACCTAAATCCCTCCCTCGAACCCTCATGAAGAAATTCCAATTCTAAACCCTAGATCCCTTCCTAAAAATTCTAATCCCAATTTTAAATCTTAGGTAAGAGTTTTTGACGAAAGAATGCCAATTTCGACCGTCAACTACCATCGTCACCACTGCCATTGTCATCTCCAGTAAGTCCTTTTTTCTTCCTTCCTTATAATGGGGTTTTCTCTCCTTGCTGAAATCCTCAGTCGACTGCTGTCTCTAACTAGCAGTATGCCGCTGTTACTGGGCATTCGGGCCATCTCACCGTCAGCCCCTTCCTTCCTCTAGTCGCCTCTAGTGACAACTAAGAGAAGACCGTGGGCTTCGGTCTTGAAAGAAAATAGAAAAAAGAAAGAGGAAACAAGAAAAGAAAGAAAAGAGAAAAAAAGAAAGAGGAGAGAGAGAGGGTTTAATTGATTTAGAAATGGTTTGATTAATTGGGTTGGACCCAATTCGAATAGATCTAGATCAACTGGGTCGTCTAAATTTAATTAAGAAATTGATTCGAATCTAGACTAGGTCCGGATTATCTAGATTAGGTCCGGATTAAATTTAAAATTTTAGTTATTTTAACTTCTTTCAAAATTAAAAATTAAAAAAATATTTAATATGCTAGAGCTTTCAATACCGAAAGAGCATCAGATCTAGAGATCGGTTTGAGATGATTATAGAAATTTTGGATCTAATCAATAAGTAAGTTTTTTTTATCTCTAAATTTATTTTTATATATATTTAAATATTTAAAAAAACTAAATTTTATATGTTAAATATTTAAAAATTATTAAAATCTAGAGCTTTAAATACCGAAGATAAATTATTTATAGAAAAGTTTGAGATTAGAAATATTAAATTGATGGCAAGCATGATATCGTAAGTTTTTTTCATGATATAGTTTTAGAATTTATTTTAAATATATCTCCTTGCATTATGCGGCATAATCTATTAAATAAAAATTAAGTATGTTTAAAATATCAATGCATGAAATTTTAAATATCTAATAAGAGATAATATTTATTGCTATTTATGGAATATAGTTAAAATTATATTAACACTTTTATAAGATAAATAATTTTATTTATGAAAAATTGCAGTTGATAATAAAAGCATGAGAAAATTTTTTAATTAGACTTGCATTATGATCTCTATAAATAAAAATTAAGATTTTTATCAATTAGACAACATAAAGAATAATATTTATTGCTATTTTCGGAAATTAGAAAAATTATATTAACACTTTTATAAGATAAATAATCCATATTTATGAAAAATTAGTTCAAATAAAAGATGAACATGAATTTTTTTTCTTATGATCTGAATTTAGACTAGAATCTGATCGATTGCCATACAACAGAAACATGTTTCTTTTGAATCTATCCGACTGGGACTAATTGCTGGTAAAATTAGTTCTTCTGGGCCTAACCGGTGGGGTTGATCGCTAGTAGCACATCGATGGATTGAATATTCTTTGTTCAGAACTAATTTCTTTATCTTGTCATGGGATAAATCATGACCGTGTGAATTAGAGCTAATTTTTCTCTGGGCCTAACCAGTAGAACTGATAAATGGTAACATGCCAATGGATCGAATATTCTTCATTCAGGGACTAGTCTCTTCTAAATCTTGTCATGGGATTGATCGTGGCCATAGTCATTAAAGACTGAGAGAGAATTTTTGATTTTATTGATGTGCATGGCATATTTTTGAAAAAAAATTACCTTGATGTATGTTATTACTTAATTAATATATTTAAAAATTATTTATGATTGATCTCTTAGAGATGATTGGTAACTTACTAAGTCTGTAAAGCTCATTCTCTTTTTCTATTTTTATTTTTCAGATCCAGAATATCCTTTTGAGCTGTGGACCGATGAGGAGCATAAGATTTAGGCAGATTTTAATTTGATTTCATTCAAACAGAATTATTCCATAGATAGTATTGTAAATTTTTATTTATTTTGTGAATAGTATTGAAGACTTTACTACTATTTCTTTTTAATTGATATTAGAAGAATTTCTTTTACCACTACCTGAGTTAAATTGTAATGATTAAATAATTGTGAAAGACAGGCCTGGCACATTCGAAGGAATTGAACCCTAAGAGTATGCGACCGTCTATTGGGTGCCTGACTAGAGATAGTGGGTTGGGGTATGATAGATTTTATGGTATTAGAGCATAGGTTACAAAATTCAATAAAATAAGTTAGTTAGTGATAGTGGGATAGAAATTAAAAAATATTTAGATGACTATAAACATTAATAATTAGTAAATATATTAAAAATCTATTTTTCTTTATAAGTTTTGATGGCTCATGATCACCTTGGATGACTATCTAATTCTACGAAGGATTCTCATGCAGCACGTGTGCGTTGCACTTATCAGGACGATTATGTCTCTCAAGCTCTCAAGGCCTCCCGACTGATAGTATCTCTCATATAGCCGGAGCTTCTCAAGCCCATGCCACTTCTCAAGCAGCCAGAACATTTAGATCCATACGTCGTCCATCATTAAAATAGGGCAAGAGCCGAATTGCAAATTCTTTCCATCAGTTGAATAAAGCCCAAAATAACAATCAAAGAAAAATCAACACTAAAAATCCGATGACAGTCCTCATACAAGCCTTAACTAGATTAGTGCAACCAAATGGGCCAATTCTAAGGAAAATAAAGAGGGAGAATCAGAATCTTTGCATAGTATGAAGAAATGCACAAGATCAAAAAGATCATTCTTCACTGCTTTATCCAGTCTAAATGAGAATATTTGACGTGAGGGAAGCTTGTCAGTAAAGCGATAGAGAGGGACTGATGGTCCAAAACTCAATAATGGAGTACACATCTACAAGAATTATTTAATATAGATATTTGTTCAATGAGGTCTTAGATTTGAAGAGGAAGTGAGGTTCACAGTTTGATACAGAGAAAACAATAATGCGTAAAGGACCGAGTACCAAAGGCACATTTACTGAATTGGCCCACTTCCTAAACCAAGATACCTACCACAACAGCAATTATCACAATGTGGTTGCATGTCACGATCCAAAAAAAATTGCTATCAAAATAGAGCTAAGGTGATACAGAAATCTCAGAGATTTTCTAACCAATGCACTAAACCCTCACCGAATTCTTCCAATAATTAAACATAGCGGGCGAGTCCCAGAATACTCTAACTTTTGGACTTAGCTCGAAAGCGGTACTGGGGTGCAATAGGTGAAGCTTATAGGACAGCGCAGGTGTTGTAGTAGTTATTAAAAATCGTCTGGTCTATTTAACGGGTGGCCATATTTATAAGCGATATATAATATAAAATTTAAACTTATTAACATTTTATCAATAACGTCTGCAAATTTTTGTATATACGAAATCACCTTCCTATGTTAGCAGCAGTTAATATTAACCGATCTAACTAGATTAAATACATAGGCAGACGTGTTAATCATAACTATGGCATAGGATACATTAATATTTATTAGCACGCGATTTCTAAAAAACGACTGTTCTATACGATTTAATAATGGCGGTTTGAGCAAGACCCATATCATGTTTGTACTACAATAAAATCTTATGACAGGGTCTTTGGCATTCCTCATACCGATATGGAAAGAAGAATGCGAATTAGTAATAATCAACGTCGATATAAGGGGATATCTGGCCTTTGAAAGCAATAATTAAAAAATAATAAAATTTTCTTCTTATTATATTTCTTTATTATATTTTTATTGCTGATATAATAATCAGAAGTATAAAAATATTACCTATTTTATAAAAGAAATATTTTATTAACTATAACGATCAAATTATAATCTAGTAAAATATTCTAAATGCATCTAATGTACTATTTGAGATATAGCACATTTATGTATTAACTGATTATTAATATTTGTAAGAAATAGAAAATTAGACTATCAAAAGTCTCCTAAATCTACATCATTCATTCTTGTACGTGCTACTGCATAGAAAGTACGCGAGACTATGCAGCTGAGAGCCAGATGCCGGAGTTATCGGATGCCAATAGCAGAGCTGGAATATGGCAGGTATAGGCCACATAGTCCTAAGATAGAATACGATAACTCATAAACACACGCACTGAAGCGTCTTCACCGACATCAATAATAATCTCATGGCCTCCCAGAGCAGAATCAAAATGCCCCTTAATGCCTGAACTGAAACAACGTCGCAGCATCGAGTCGCCCATCATTCCATACCCTTCATTAGCTGCCGATCGTGCCTACCTCAAAGTGCTCACTTCAACATGCACGACTGACACGCCGTACCTGCTCCTGCCTTCTCGTAAATCTCCCCCCTGAAAGTGTGTGAGAGAACGCGCGCCTTAGACCAGTAGCTCATCGACGTGTGTCCGGACTGTCATCGAATCTCTAAGGTGATCAGACTCAATATCCTAGCAGTACAGCTCCCACCAGAAGTGCAATTCCGGGGCACAGTACTAGTTAGATGTGCTACACCCAGGATTGTATGACATATACTAACAGGGGTGTGCAGGGGGGTGGGTGGCGGGCTGGTGACTCTCATTCTAAGAAGGTGCCTCGCAAAGATATCCGCGTGCCTCGCTTTCGAGAAACACTTCGAATTCGACTGAGCGGATAATCTATAAAATTAAAATAATAATTTTGCTAATAAATCGCTAATACCTTATCAAACTAATCATCAAAACACCTTATACATACTTAATCACTTACTAGAATTAACAAATTGAATCGTATTCACGTTCCTCTAGCATTCAATTCACTCTACAGTCACCTCACGCCTGCCATTGACTTGTCCGTCTAAAAGGTCGTCCTGCACCATGCGTTGGACTCGAACAGACTCTCCGTTGGATTCAGGGACTTCACCACTCACATCTCAATATCATCTAATAATTAAATGAATAAATTTATTAGAAAGATGATAAAAATATGAATTTAATTATTAGTAAGATTTAGAATATGTAATTTCTAATGCCACACTGGCCATAGACTCCGGCCTAGAGTGTGCGTATACTCTTGGCTGGTCATGATTTCCAGGATTCTCCATTTAATATAGGATCAGAAGAAAGAAGCCTAATATAAGCATAACTTTTCCAGAGTCAATCATAATATAACATAAATATTTTAAGATAAACATTAGTAACATAATTAAAAAATATTAAAAGTTTTGAAATTTTATTCTCCGAACTTTCTGACTGGCACCTTCAGTGTGTATACCAATCCCTCCCAACTTGTACTGATTCGTTAGTATTTACTGGATAATCCTATTGTACTTCACAAAAAAATAAGTCGCCTCCGGTCAGTGGTTTCGTGGTACGCTTCCATATCAATCTTCATCTTTTAAAACTATGATCTTTTATCACTTCGTTAAGAACTTTATCGATATTAAGCCTTCTGTGACACTTTGATAGACTACTACATCTGTTAAAGGTCTAATAATGATGGCTAAATCATACAGTAGGTCGGTTTATATACGTAAATCAGAAGAGAAGTAACTAATCTAAAGAAGATTAATCAAAAATCGTTACAAATATATATCTAATCATATCTATCTTAGTAGTACTCTCACCCTTTTACAACTATTATTTAATTAATGCATAATAATACATACATAGGACATAAGAGGCAATCTACCATATCTTCTTACCAATAAGGATCGTGGCCCTGATGTGCAGAATCCATCAAACACTAGTCTCTCGGGTCTCGATAGGACAAATGAACTGTCCGTTGAATAATAACACATCTTATGATATTTACCTATCACTATATTATAAAATCGCTTTACTAATACTAGAATTTCTTATAATTTAGAGTAATTTGCATTATTAAAAATTTGGATAAAAAGTAAGACGACAAAAAAAAGCAATGGGCGCGGCGAAAGATCGTCCATAGCGATCTCGATCATCCATAGGTAAAGAACATCCATAAATTTGATAGCGATGGTTGTCGGTATTTCCACAACGCTGTGGCATGTCAGATGACTAGGAATGAAATATCCGCTCCTGGATGATGCCACTGAAACTGCCAAAATACGTTTATTGACATAAATAGATTTAGTCACATAATAACTTCAAGCATATAATAAAAATAAATATATACTAATAATTAATAAACACGATAACTCAAAGACAAGCATAGATAGCATATCACGCAAATCAGATATAAAGATGTAGGAATTGGTTCAGACTATCGTTATATAGAGAATAGTTAGTATTGCTATTCCAGTCATTGGATGGATCCTGAGATCTGCACTAGGCTAGAATGTTTAATTCCCTAGTTTGATAGATGGATTGGGAGTATATTGCTCGCAATCCTCATTGGATAGCTTGTAATTACATTCTACATGACATCTACTCCGTGTAATCGATGAAATAATTTTGGGTGAAAAAGAGAGTATTTCGGATGACCATTCGAGGACCTACTTGAAAACAACGTTAATACAAAACATAATTAATAAATAAAATAAACAATAAAATATAGCAATTGCTTGAATATAATATTCGTATAATTGTAATCTAATAACTTATTTGCCTTCTATATAAGCTTATAGCCTAAATTAATTGATACTCGGGGTTCTTATCATACATATAGAGCATCAATGAGAGTAACATAAAGCACATTATATAAATCAAAAATTTAATGCAATAATTATCAACATGAATTAATTCATAAAATAATAAGGTGACAAGTAGTTCGTAGATGCCGAATTCTTGCACGGAACATTATGTTAATCCAGAAATCTAAAAGACATCGAATTACAAGTAGATGTATTCCGGTGTTGAGACACTATTCAGGTTGACAGTTATGGAAATCTTAGCAGAGAACATTAATGTATAGTATTTCTATTGTCCTCGATTCAAAGTCGAGTCGACTCATTGACCCGAGAAGATAAATCGCATGTCATGTGCAATGAATATCGATTCATTACGTACCTCTTCTCCAATCCGGAGCTTCTTATTTTTCAACTGCTTGCTACCCGAGCCGGCATCGACTATGTGACATCCTAACCTTAGTTTTCAAATGATATTCCTGGCACCTTCTCTTCGATCTCTCGTCACCACTAATCGACTACGGGATGGCAACCCGAGAGCCGAACCTCCTGCACAATCTATTTTCATTTCTGCATACATAATCTTTACCTCTCTCGATCTCATCTGGGCCTTCGAGCTGGCGAGCCAGCCGAACCCCATGACACTCTCTTCAAAAATTTAGAATTTCTTACGTGTCAAAAGATGCCAAAATACCCGCATCCCTCACATCTTTAACGTTGAGTAATAGCCTAGCAAAAGGTTTGATACAGACATACTCTTTTGCTCTCTCAGATTCTCTCACTATCAAAACTTTTAGGTTCAATCTCCTACTGCTCTCATACTGTCGATCTTTCTACCTCATTTCGGGCTCAGCGTCGTCAGTGACGAGGCCGGGGTATCTCATCTGTTCATTACTATAAGTATTGGAACAACAATCATCGAGATATTACAGATATTGGATTAACGATATAATAAATAAAATGATTAGTATTCGGAATTGATATTGGCATCCATGTATCGAGATCCGAATTATAGCAGGGACTACATTGATCAAAGATCTAGTCGTATTAGCATGTACCTGGACAAGCGACTGCATAGCCAAGGACTACAATCCGAAAAAGCATGGTCAACAGTCATTAACAACTAAACTATAGGATACATATATAGGATATGAGTCAAAGATATTATATATATAAATTGAGGGTTTCATATATATTAGGATTAATTTATAATTTGATCTCATTAGTTATTTTAATATAACTGATTAGATAATATACTAGGATCGATATAATATTAAGAAAAGTATATCAATTGTTGGCTATAGACCATGTTCTGGAGATTCTGCAGCATGAAAAGCTTCGACAGACTCGTCTTGTAAACTTAGAGACTGATTTGGATTTAGATACGTAGAGTGAGTGAATGGTACGGCCTAGAGCTTCACCTGCAATAATAAAAGAGAAAAGATAATGAATAGATATAAATAAATTAAAAGGATAAGAGAAAGACAGCAGATTGGGCGGGCAAGGATGGGGCCAGGGAGAGGGGGCATATCGTATGAACTCGAAGTAAGTGACTTGAATGTAGAGTTGTACACTAACGGATCAGTGGGAGGAGGAATCCGGGAATAAGTGGGTCATGAATCTAAATGGTTAATAATCCTATATAGGTTCTTAAAAAAAATATTATATGACAAATCATGGATCTATATTGAGTGGATAAGGTTCATAGTATAATAATTGGAGCCCAAGCTTGTGAAATTGAATAATGAAATTATATCAAAGATGATTGTAAGTCTTTTAAGGGTTAGGTGGCGACAAATGGCCTGATCATTATAAGTTTAGATAAGACAAAATAGGTCATGTTATGATGGACCTACCATCTTTTTCATGAGGCAAAGCACTGATTAGTTAGAGCAAAGAAGGTGAAGGTAATAATATTGACTTGGTGGTGGGGTGGGGTTTCACAGTGGACGACGAAAGAGGGGTAGATGGAAAGGAGCGATCATAATTTAACGGAAGGAGAGTTCTGAATTTTGACAAGCGGTGGCCAGCATGGAAAGGTTAGGAAGCAGTGGGGGGAAGAGTTTCATCAAGGGGAGCTGCATGATGGGAGGAGGATATCGGGGTTGGATGGAGGTTCATCGGCCAGAGAATGGATGATCGATCACTGAGGGTCCGAGGCGAATTGGGGATCGGAGGACTGGAGGTATTTGTTATAGAAAAGAGGGGGTCGCTGGACCATCTGAGACCTAAGTCCAGCATTGGAAATTGGGTAAAGATATGGGAGGGAATTACATTTGATTTGTGTGTGGGATTTGGTCGACAGTGCCGAACGCCGAGCGAGGTGCAGGTAGGCATAAATTCATATTTTCGGAGGGGGTTAATAGGAAGGAGCGAGGGGATGTGTCCGGGGTCGGTTTGCCGAGGAGAGGATTCTTTCGACTGAGGCCGCGGGATGAGTACAGGGATGGAGGTTGATGAAGAGGAGATTATGTGGTGTGAGGATGATAGTAGCTGTTAGGTGAAGGAGCTGCGAGGGAATGGGAGGGCCGGACAAGGGAGGGGGAAAGGAGGGAAGTGGCACTCAACGCTAGTTAGAAGGGTGGAGAAAGGGGACCTGTCAGTACTAAAGCAAGTCAAATGCACTGGGAGGAAAGAGGGTTGATCCCAGAGCCCGATGAGTTAAGGGGGCGTACTAGCATCTGGAGAGGGTAAGGAGCAACTCCTCACGATGATTTCAAGACGAGCGGGGTTCAGGAAAGTAAAGACGTACGTGCTCACACTGAATAGAAATAAACAATACATTTATGAAATTCATTCAGTATAACCATATATGGTTATGGCAGAGGCGGACTCAAAAAGTATGATGTCATACAACGGCCTCGATAGGAATGAAGGCCTACAGGGATAGTTTTGATACTAATGGTAGTAAATATGATTATAATAGACACCTTAAGCAAGGTTTGCCTGGCTTCCTATAAGGATAGAAAAGCAATTTTTTCCTATTTTGTTAATTCTTTAATATTCATTTTAGGCATCATATATTCGTTAATACATCTAATTAGATAAACATCTCTCACATTTTACATAACATCATATCCTAACTCTAAATTGATGTTACCATCTAGAAGTAATCACACAAATAGATGCGCCTTTGATGCGATGACTTCTGACTTCTATCGAGATAAAGCAACAAAAATTTGAATGTATTAATGCAATTTCTATTAGAAAAATCGAATTATTAGGAGGCGAATGTATCTTGAATTGAATAGAGCACTTTGAGAAAAGGAAAGAAAACAATAAGAATACGAAAGGCTGAAACAAATCTGCAACGATGATGCCGTATAAAAGGATGCACTAGGTCTATTAGATAGACGATACCATACCTACCAAAATTTAAGCTTTCCGATACAGATCTGTACTAATTGTTATCTCAATGTCAAATTCATGAGCTATGCTGAAAATGGAATTGGATCGAATTCGCTATTAAATTACATATAAAATCAAGAACGATCTAGGAATTCAAAAGTGGCAAAATACACAGAAGAAAGCTATTAGATGATGCAAATAATATTATTATTAGTTAAATAATCTTTTAAAGTAATCCTTTTAAATTAATATTTTTTATACTGTATAATGATGAATGTACAAAACTGCATTAAATTATTGTATTCAGTATATAAAGAGCTGTCAGGATTAAAGTAGCACTAATTTAGAATAAGCACACGAGCATATAAAACCATGTAGAAGGAGCTTCAGAATGATATTGATTAGGATAGAGAGATATATTTGTAGACTCATGTTACGAGCTACTCTAGATTACAATTTTAATAATCACTCATCTAAAAAATATTAAAGTAGTAGCCAAGATCATTTATAAAAAAAATTATCTCATAATCGAACACCGTTTGATCCTTTGATCACTCGTTTATCATTTAACGGTCGAAACTAACCTATACTAAATTGATCAAGATAATGATATTCGATTGAAGTAAATTTTGATAGTACACTACAAACATCATCAAGATCATCGTTGCAGGTTTTTGAATTCATCAGAGATTTTCATCTATCAAATCATCGTATTATCGTTCATGGTCGTTAAAATCAAATTTTTCTGATCGATGAAGCTAGGGCCATCGGATCGAGGTGATCTTTTGCGATGACACTCTAATGATAATTATTTAGATAATGAATGATGAAGATGAATATTAAATTTTAAAATTATATAATATTTAAAATATATATATATATATATGGCAGCGGTTATAATTAACCGCTGCTATAAATCAGATTATAGCAGCAATTTCTACTAACTACTACTATAGGTCTGACTTATGATAGTAATTTTTTATAACCGCTACTATAGGTCCGACCTACGGTAGCAATTTTCTATAACCGCTGCTATATGTCGGACCTACGACAGTGGTTACAAAAATCACTACCATAGGTTCGATCTATAGCAGCGATTAACGAAAATTGCTGCCATAGGAGCTATGGCAGCGATTTCAAAAATTGCTGTCATAGGCCATTTTTGTAGTAGTGCTTTGCTCTAGATCTTGTGGCAACTGATAGTATCAAGGTTTGGAGATTTGAAAAAGGATTGAAGCCCAGGATTCATACAAAAGTGAGACTGATGCAGTTGGTCACGTACAGAGAGGTTAATTTAGCAAAAATTATGGAATAAAAAAATAATAACATTCAACAGGAAAGAGAGCGATAATAGAAGAAGAGATTCAAACCTGGTGATTATCCTGACAAACAACTCAAATGCCAAGAAATTCAACAAAAGGATGATCAGCCGAAGAAAGAATCTTGATGTGGAGGTATCCATCTGGAGTAGAATTATCATTGATTTTCTAGAATCTATTTTGGTTGTGGCCAGCAGGGCCATAAGGCTATACACTATCCTCATCGTCAAAATTTTGGATATCGATAGCCCTCTCAGAATGCACCCAGACTACTTGCTTCAGGAGCACTGACCTCTCTTCAAGGTCAATCCTCAAGATAAAGAGGACCACCAAAGCTAAAGACCCAAGCTCATGATTACGCTATGACTCAGCAGGATGCAGAGACATCAAATGCTATAGTGGCAGGTACCCTAGAAACTCCTTAAAATTCCATTTAAATTAAGGTTATACAATCTTACATATATGCATAATCATAATAGTAAAATTTTTTAAATTTATTATAGGTATTATCAAAATTAAAACTGCACATGTTTGCATTTTATTTGATCCCAAGGCTACTTATTTATTTATTTCAACTAAATTTGCTAAAAAGATTGACTTTAGGCCTATACCCTTGAAAGATTAAATGTGTGTCTCTACTCCGAATGAAAGTGTCATCATGGTAGATATGATTTGGCCCTCTTCTATTTTGAGCATTGGAGGTCATGATCTTGCATCTGATCTGATGGCTCTAGAGATGAGGGATTGTAATCCTAAGGATGGATTGGCTTGTTTCATATCATTCCATAGTGGACTGTTTCAGGAAGAGAGTATATAACATCCCAGACCAAAAAAAAGAGAATTAAAAGACTTTTGTTTAAGTATGTATGGTATTGATATCTTGAAAGATATTCAAAGTAATATCAGTGGGTATAATGATTTTGAAGCATAAATTATGACTGTCTGTCATTGCGAGTTCTGAAAATTTTTTAAGTCTGAGAGCTAGCACCTATGTGAGGAGCTATATAAAATATGTATTTTTTTGAAATAAAAAATTTTGATAATTGATTTTTAGATGTTGGTGAGTCAATAAATAATTTTTAATGATTTTTGGAGATCTTTTAACCTATGCATTTTGAAGCAAGAAAGTTTCAAAAGTTTCAAGTTTGGAGAATTTGAGCTAGAACCCAAATTTTGGATCTCATTCTTGAGGATTTTGATTTTTTTGATATTTTTATTGAATCTAAATAGGAGGTTGTTTCTTATTTACATTTATGTTTTAAAGTTAATGAAAAGTAAAATATAAATAAGAGCAGTATTGAGTAAAGCTGTGAGCAGAGTATGAAAAATAGAATTTCTGAAATCCTGGTATTCGAGCTGATCCAAATTAAAATCGAGTCAGCCCGAGTCTTAGGCTATAGAAATGAATGTTTTATTTTTCTAAAAAATAAATATTCTATTTTTTTGAGAGAGCCGGTCGATTCCTAAGAGAGCTGGCTCGGCTGTCAATTGAGCCAGCCCGAGTTGGAATCGAGCCAGCTCGATCAGCAGGAATAGAAAAGTGGTGTTAGCCGTAAAGCTTTAAAGATGGTATTTTAAATGGATTGTTGAGAAAATAACTTAACAGCTAACTTTCTTAGAGTGTGCGACGTAATCAGAAGAGAAAAGGAGGTATGTGTTGGCTTCTTGATAGGGTGACACCTAGCAAATTCTATTTCTTTTCTGAGATAAAAACCACCGGTTCTCTTTTGGTCTACTGTTTTGAGTTCTTTAGCTAAACAAAAAAGAAAAGAGAAGAGAAAAAAGTGGAAGAGGGTCTAGTTCTTGATCAAAATAAGGATCAGTTAGGAAGAAGTGTTTTGGGTGAAGAGTTGGAATTGAAGGAAGAGAGTTGCTGAGATTAGAAAGAAGAAACTTGTTTTGGCTACAGCAGTGATTTTAATCATTGAGGTAAGGTTTCTAAAGCTCTAAACTAGATTTAAAATTAATCTTTCAAATACTATCAACAGATTAGATGTTGTAGTAAAGTTAATTATGTAATTTAAACCTAGATTTGAAGTGGAATTATGCTGTTTATGGTGCTAAAACTGTTGAAGTAGTTTAGCTATTAACTAAAATGATATTAACTGAACTTAAAATTATTTATGAGAATATAAGTAAAAGTTAAATGTCTGAAAATTTTTGAGTTTTAATGGCGTTTACTTAGACCTAAGCCTAAGCAAGTAAAGTAGAGAAGAAGTGAATAATTGAAAGATCAAAGTAAGAGCATGAAAGCAAAATAGGTGCAGTTTTGGTTTTGAACCACATGGTATGAATTTAATCGGTGTTCATTGGTATTATAGGAAAAGAAAAGAATTGAAAAAAGATGCTTGAGTAAGCCAATTAGCTAGTAGCCAGTTGAGGTGAGTGGATTTTCTTATCTAGCTTTGGTATTCTTTTTCTTATATGAAAATCATATTCATTTTTATATGAATAAAAATAGGAATATGCACAAATATTTTACTATTTAGCTTATATCTTACTTGGAATGTTTTTAAATCAGTTTATTAGCATTTGAAAGTTTATTCAGTATCAGCTTTTGAAAGAATGCATAACATAGCATATCATGCAGCATATAGCAGCCAGCACCTTCTTGTGATATAAGGTTCAACATGGTTCAGCAGTATATTAGAATGATTAGTATAGCTTGGTAGTGTGTCAGAATGCCCAGTGGGGCTTTATTTCAGTAGCATTCATATTTAGCAGCATTCATATTCATACTATATGTTGACCATCCATGGTAGGGATGCGTTGGGGGTAGTCAGCTATAACCATCAGCATTATTCAGAAAAAAAAAATAGATGTATTTAGTTTAGCAGAATTTTTTTAGCTCAGCAGATTTTATCAGCCCAGTAAACTTATTTTAGCTCAGTGTTGACGCAGAATCTGGTCATCACTGGGGACCGCTGAAGTGGAGGCCGATGAGGTCACCGTCGGAGACCTACAAAATAAAGTTTCCTTCGAAGTCGGTGGGGGGTGGCTCCAGCAGGACCCTCCGACGATCAAGTCAGCTCTGACCAATAGGAATGGAGTGCTTGGGAATGAGTTTCGGAGCTTAGAGAAGAAGAGGAAAGCTTAGAGATCAGAGAGATCGGAGTTAGCGTATCTGGAGGGTCTTTTTTATAGCGGAGCTTGATGATGATAACTACAGCCGCATGCTGGTGGGCCGCTCGAGGTCCGACGGAGTCAGTCTGATGGGAAGGTGTCATCTGCAGTGGGTTGATGGTGATAGCCATCGTCGTCTGATAGCGGGTCGCTGTCGTTGACGGCGGACTGATGGTGATGGCTGTAGCTGTCTCGATACTGAGCTGCTCGGGGCCGAATGAAGAGTTGAAGATCTTCGACGGAGGAGTTCGGACTCCTGAAGAGGAAGCTCGAAAGGAGTTCGGCTCTTGTAGGCGTCTGGCTGGAGGCGCATGGCTAAGGCTCAATCGCTGGAGAGTTCGGCAGGAGCTCGATCGGTGAGAAGTCCGACCGGGGGATGACTGCTGAGGAGTTCGGCCACTGAGAGTCCGAGGGAGCTCGACCGATTGAAGGGACGGTCGCTTGAGGAGTTCGACCGCTGAGGAGTTTGAGTGTTGGAGAATTCCATTAAAGCCCGATAGCTTAGAGTTTAAGGAGCTCGGCCGTGAAGCAATTCGACCGACTGAAGGGGTTAGAAGGAGCTCGATCGGTGAGGAGTTGAAGGGGTTTGGTCCGGACGCTGGGAGTCCGAAGGGGCTCAGTCGCTGAGGAGTTCGACCGACTGAAGGGGTTCGATCCGGACCCGTCCGTTGAAGCTCTTCCGTGACTACTGGCTGCATTAAGCAGGACATCGAACTGAACTTTGGTAGGAGCAGGGTTTATCCCCAATACTAGCCCCTCCACTCCCGAGTTTGAAACTCGAAGGAAGGGAGTGCAGAAAGGGCGACTGCCAAAGTTTTCTTTCGAGCTCCATGCTGGTTCAGGTCGAAGCTCGGGGGAGATCTCATCTCCAGCTAAAGTTGATGCTGAAGTTGAAGTCCGAGGGAGATTTCATCTCCAATCGAGGTTGAGGTAGGCCTCGTCTCCTGCGATCGAGGTCGGAGGTTGAGCTCATCGGGGGCTCGAAGGAGATCTCATCTCCTGTAGTTGAGTGTGATGCGGGCATTCGGGGGAGATCCCATCTCCTGTCCTGTAGCCAAGCTCTCCTCTGGGGAGATCTTATCTCCTATAGTCGAGCTTTTCTCGAGGGAGATCTTATCTCCTGCAGTCGAGATTTCTTCGGAGGAGATCTTATCTCCTGCGGTCGAGGTTGAAGCGGGCACTCGGGGAAGATCTTATCTTCTACAGTCAAGCTTTCCTCGGGGAAGATCTTATCTCCTGCAGTCGAGCTTTCCTCGGGGGAGATCTTATCTCCTATAGCCGAGGTTGCCTCAGAGGAGATCTTATATCCTGCAGCCGAGCTTTCCTCGGGGGAGATCTTATCTCCTGCAGCCGAGGTTGCCTCGGAGGAGATCTTATATCCTGCAGTCGAGCTTTCCTCAGGGGAGATCTTATCTCCTGCAGCCGAGCTTGCCTCGGGGGAGATCTTTTCTCCTACAACCGAGCTTTCCTCAGAGGAGATCTTATCTCCTACAGCCGAGGTTTCCTCGGAGGAGATCTTATCTCCTACAGTCGAGGTTTCCTCGGGAGAGATCTTATCTCCTGCGGTCGAGGTTGAAGCGGACACTCGGGGAGATCTTATCTCCTACAGCCGAGCTTTCCTCGGGGGAGATCTTATCTCCTGCAGCCGAGGTTTTCTTGGGGAGATCTTATCTCCTACAGTCGAGGTTGCCTCGGGGGAGATCTTATCTCCTACAGCCGAGCTTTCCTCGGGGGAGATCTTATTTCCTGTAGCCGAGGTTTTCTTAGGGGAGATCTTATCTCCTGCAACTGAGCTTTCCTCGGGGGAGATCTTATCTCCTGCAGCCAATCTTTTCGAGCTTTCCTCGGGGGAGATCTTATCTCCTGCAACTGAGGTTTCCTCGGGGGAGATCTTATCTCCTGTGGCCAAGATTGAAGCGGGCACTCAGGGGAGATCTTATCTCCTGCAGCCGAGCTTTAAGGTCTTTGACCTACCCCCATTAGCACGAGGTCCTCCTCTTGTTCCTGATACGATAATTGTTGACTGCTTCTTCCCTATCATCACATGATTTTTTGCACCCAGAAATAATATTATTTGTTGGGGGAGAATTTTACTGAGGGAAAGTTACTCGCAGCATATCCCCATTTCAGGGTGGTGGGGCGTTGTTCCTCCGGATTTCCTTGGGCAGCAAGGCCTAGGTCGGACGACCTCCTCTATCTCATGCTGGCCTTCTCAATTTGGAGAAAGCTCCTCCTGGCTTTGTCGTTGGGAGATGAAGAATCGCCGATGTACCAAGCTCCTCCCCGAGGTAATGTTGATGAGGCCGTGAGACGGCCGACCTTCATGTCGTTTCTGGCTATGGTAGCATCCTTGGCCGATCTTCTGCTTTAGGTTGGCATCGGAGGGATTTACTCAGTCGTCTCTTTCTGATGAGCTTCTCAATTTCGTCTCGGAGCTGGATGCATTTCTCAGTGTCGTGGCCATAGTTGCGATGGTAGAGGCAGTACTTGCTTCGATCGCGCTTGTTTGGGGGAGACCCTAATCCTTATGGTCTTGGTAGCTGGTTCTTAACTTTCATGAGATTTTGAGTTCGAGGAGCGTGAAGGAGGGCGCAGTCGCAGAATCTTTTGGGAGGGGGACTTCTTTGCACCCTTCTGTCAGAAATTCCTTGGTGGCGAGCTCAAAAAATTCGAGCCTTGCTTGCGCTGTGGATGTCGTAAGCACGGAGTCCTCGCTTGCCCTGGGGCGGTCATGAGCGCGGTCGAACTTCGTCTCACCTCTTGTGAAATCTTTGTAGGGGGCTTCCTTGGTGACATACTCGAGCGAAAGTTCGGCCTCACTTGCGTCGAACTTCATTCCGATGATGAGGTTTGAGGGGGGAGTTCGACTTCACTCGCGTCGAACTTCATTCCGACGGTGAGGTTTGAGGGGGGAGTTCGGTCTCACTTGCGTCGAATCTCATTCCGATGATGAGCTTCGAGGTGGAGTTCGGCCTCACTCGCACCGAACTTCATTCTGCGAGAGAACTTCGTTCCGTTTTCCCATGAAAGCTTCTGCGGGAGGACTTCATGCTTCTTTTGTCCGAACTTTCTTGACGATGAGCTTGAGGTGGAGCCCGACTTAGCTTGCCCAAACTTTATTCCACCTCCTGTGAATTTTTTGTAGGGGGCTTCCTTGATGACATATCCGAGCGAGAGTTCAGCCTCACTTGAGTCGAACTTTATTCCAATGACGAGGTTCAATGTGGAGTTCGGCCTCACTTGCGCCAAACTTCGTTCCGCTTTCTCGCGAAAGCTTCCGCGAGAGGACTTCATGCTTCTTTTGTCCGGACTTTTTTGACGACGAGCTTGAGGTGGAGCTCGACTTTGCTTGCCCAAACTTCATTCCATCTCCTGCAAAACCTTCTCCCAGGGATGTTCATGCCCCTATGTCGGGGCTTCCTTGATGACGGGCTCGTGGGGGAGTTCGGCCTCGCTTGCGCCGAACTTTATTTCTCTTTCTCGCAAAACCTTCCATGGGAGAACTTCATGCCCCTTTATCGAGGTCGGACTTCTCGACATTTCGATGGTGGGTTTCCTGATGGGGTCGCCATCGGAGGCTGCTGTATGGCCTACAATGCCTCCTGAGGCCACGGACTAGTCGGACAAGTGGGTCAAACTGCTTCACATCCACCGTGGGTATAGATGGAGCCTGAGCTACCGAGGTTGAAGCAGGAACAGATGGATCTGAACAAGGATCGGGCCACGGAGGCCGTCGAGCGCGGAGTCGAAGCTCTCCTAGAAGCATTTTCTCTTCGAAAAAAACTTCAGTGAGGAAGAAGAGGGATCTCTAGAGAGAGAGAAATCATCATCGAGCACTCCTTTAAGAATAAAGGAACCTCGGAGGCTTAGGATTGCCCTCCTTCTAGCGCCAATCTATTGACGCAGAATCTGATCGTCGTCGGAGATCGCTGGAGTGGAGGCCGATGAGGTCACCATCGAAAACCTATAAAACAAAGTTCCATCCGGAGTCGGTGGGGGGTGGCTCTGGTAGGACCCTCCGACGATCAAGTCAGCTCTGGCCAACAGGAATGGAGTGCTCAAAAATGAGTTTCGAAGCTTAGAGAAGAAGAGGAGAGCTTAGAGATCAGAGAGATCGGAGTTAGCATATCTGGAGGGTCCTTTTTATAGCGGAGCTTAATGGTGACAACTGCAGCCGCATGCTGGTGGGCCGCTCGAGGTCCGGTGGAGTCAGTCTGATGGGAAGGTACCATCTGCAGCGGATTAATGGTGATAGCCATCGTCGCCTGATAGCGGATCGTTATCGTTGGCGGTGGACTGATGGTGATGGCTGCAGCTGTCTCGATACTGAGCTACTTGGAGCCAAATGAAGAGTTGAAGGTCTTTGATGGAGGAGTTCGGACTCCTGAAGAGGAAGCTCGGAAGGAGTTCGGCTCCTGTAGACGTCTGGTTGGAGGCACGCGGCTAAGGCTCGATCGCTGAAAAGTTCGACAGGAGCTCGATCAGTGAGAAGTCCGACCGAAGGATGACTGCTGAGGAGTTCGGCCGCTGAGAGTCCGAGGGAGCTCGATCGACTGAAGGGACGGTCGCTTGAGAAGTTCGACCGCTGAGAAGTTTGGGCACTGGAAAATTCTATTAAAGCCCGACCGCTTGGAGTTCAAGAAGCTCGATCGCTAAGCAATTCGACCGGCTGAAGAGGTTAGAAGGAGCTCGATCAGTGAGGAGTTGAAGGGGTTTGGTCCGGACGCTGGGAGTCCGAAGGGGCTCGACCGCTGAGAAGTTCGATCGATTGAAGGGGTTCGATCCGGATCCGCCCGTTGAAGCTCTTCCGCGGCTACTAGCTGCATTAAGCAGGGCATCGAACTAGACTTCGGTAAGAGTGGGATTTATCCCCAACACTTAGCAAAACTTTCTTTCAACAAAATGATTTATTTATGATTTTGTTCTTATTTGGTTTATTCATATTTGAAAGTATATCAGAAATATATGTTATATATTATAGTAATAAATATTTCAGCTACATCTTTTTTTTTTTATTGTTAGATTGTTTATCTACTCACTGAGACTTTCCAAGTCTCACCCCTCACCTTTGTTCTATTTCAGGACTTGAGCAGTAGATGTTGCTTGTAAGGAGAAGGTATTCAGAGGTGTTTATGTATATGAGCTAAGTGTGATAATTTGTAAAAAGAGTATTGTTTTGGTATTGTATTCATATTTAACATCAAAGTAGGGTGTTGTATATTTAGAGAGATTGTTAAGTATATTTTAAGTGTGAATTATATATATAGAGTGTGGTGGATAAATGAAATTATGAGTTTGGTTTATAAAAGGTTAGAAGTTAAATTATAATGCTTGTGATTGATGGAATAATTAATCAAGATAATTGTTTGAGCAGGTTTAAGTGATATTTTAGTTTAGCTATAGCTTAGATTTTTTCTTAGCTCTTGTTTAAGGATAAAGTATAATTTCTTACCTTTAGATAAGGATGGGGTATGGCATCGTCACCCGTAGCTAGTTAGGGATGGGGTGTTACAGAGTGACTATTCAGATTTTAGGACAGGCATAGCTTAGTTTTTCTGGCAAAGAAATGAATACTCCTATAAAAATCATATCAGTCATGCAGGCTTGCAAAATATTAAGAAAGGATTATATAGGATATTTGACCAGTATTGTAGATACTCAATAGGAGGAGATCAAAATAAAGAATATTCCTATCATAAGAAAATTTTTGGATGTTTTTTCTGAAAGATCTTCCAGGATTGCCTCTCGATAGAGAGATAGAATTTTTAACTAATTTGGCACCTGGTGCTGGACCTATCTCTAAAGGCCTCTATCGTATGGCGTCAGCTGAATTGAAAGAGGAGTAACTTCAAGAACTTCTTGATAAAGACTTTATTAGACCTAGTATCTCTTCATGGGATGCTTCAGTACTTTTTGTTAAGAAGAAGGATAAAAGTATAAGATTATGCATTGGCTACCGAGAGTTGAATAAGTTGACCATTCAGAATAAGTATTGTTGGGGATAAACCCCGCTCCCACCAAAGTCTAGTCTGATGCTCAGCCTAATGCAACCAATAGTCACGAAAGAGCCTCAGCGGTCGAGTCCCGACCGAACTCCACAACGATCGAGCACCTCCAGTCGAACTCCTATGGAAGCCGAACTTCCTCCGAGGTTCTCCTTCAATCGGGCTCCTATAGGAGCCGAACTCCCTCTGAACGTCTCAGCTATCAAGCTCCGACCAAACTCCTCAGCTGCCGAGCTCCGACCAAACTCCTCAACGATTGAGCCCTTTCAGTCAAACTCCTCCTCTAGTCAGATTCTTCTAGGAGCCGAACTCTTTCTAGATCTCTCCTATAGTCAGATTCCTCCAGGAGCCGAACTCCTTCCAAAATTCTCCTTCAGCCAGATTCTTTCAGAAGCCAAACTTCTTCCGGATTGCTCCTACAGTCGGATTCCTTCAGGAGTCGAACTCCTTCTAGATCGCTCCTACAGTCGAATTCCTCTAGGAGCTGAACTCCTTCCAGATCATTCCTACAGTCGGACTCCTCCGAGAGCCGACCTCCTTTCGGATTGCTCCTACAGTTGAATTTCTACAGGAGCCGACCTCATTTTGGATTACTCTTGCAGTCAAACTCCAAACGCATGCTTCCATCAGACGACGTGGCCGCCACTACCAGTCTGGCAATACCGCTCTCTCCATAACAAGCCTCATACGGCCCACGATCGGACGATATGGCTGCCACTATCAGTCTAACGATGCCTCTTCCTCTCTGTATCGAATCTCATGCGGTCTCGAGCGGTCCGTTACCAGACGATTGTAGCTGTCACCATCAACCCACTACATGCTCCACCTATAAAAAGAAATCCTTCAGGTATGTTTTCTCTAAGCTCGAAGCTCACTTCTCTTTCTTGAGCACTCCATTTCTATTAGCCAGAAGAGCTGACTTGATCGTCGGAGGGTCCTACCAGAGCCACCACCACCGACTTCGGATGGAACTTTATTTTGCAGATCATTGATGGCAACCTCGTCCTCCTCCACTCCAGTTCGATCCAACGTCAACCAAATTCTGCACTAACAAAATTGACACTAGAGGAAGGGCCTCTATCTCTGAGGTACTCTTATTCTTAAATGAGTGCTCAGTTAACCCTGTCGACCTTCTTCTTCAGGGGTCACCTCCACCCTCTCCCTTAATCCCATGAAATACCTCAAAAGAAGGTAACTATCCGAAGATCTACCGCTTCTGCCATCAGATCTGAGTTAGATCCATCCATTCCTGCTCTATCACCAGCACTCCAATCTCCACCTCCACCAGCGGTCATGGTAGATCCGGAGTAGTTTAACCTGCTGATGCAGCGAGTTTAGGGCTTCATCGAGATGGTGTAGACCATGCAATAGCCTCTGGCTGTGACTCCATCAGAAAACCCACCATCAGAATGTCGAAAATTAGTCCCAAGGAAGAGTACTCGGGCTAGCATACCCATCGCCCCTGGGAAGGAAAAACATAGAGTAGAGGATCCGTATTCGGATCATGGTTCTCCTCTAGAGGAGACTTTCTCCATCTATAGCTGGAAGCCCTCCAAGATTTGCGACCAAGATGATGCCCTCGATCATAGACTATGAGAGATGGACCAACAGATTGAGGAACTCCGCCATGTCATCCTGGCTCGTTATGATGATGTCTGCACCAATCTCTCTTTCTCTTCCGAATCATGCAAGAGCCCATTCCGCCAAACTTCAAGCTCCCTCAATTTAAATGCTACGATGGAACCTCTGATCCAGTCAATCATTTGGAGGCCTTCCGGATCATGATGCTATTCTATGGCGCACCAGATGCCATATTATGCCGAACTTTTCCATCTATCTTAAAGAGGATAGCAAGAAATTGGTACTCAATGTTGAAGTCATATACGATCTTCTCTTTTGATCAGATGAGCCATCAGTTTGTGGCTCACTTCATCAACAGCCGACATCTGCACCGAGGTTCGAATTTTTTGATGAATATCAAGTAGAAGGAGGGAGAATCCATCCGGGCTTATGTCACCTGATTTAATGCTGCGATATTGGAGATCTGGGATCTAGACCTGTCTGTTGTAATGGCCGCACTCAAAGACAGCCTTAAGAAGAACGATTTGCTATTTTTCCTGAAAAAAAAGTACCCTAGAGACTTTGTCGATCTGCTAGCCCGGGCAGAGAGATATGCTCGTGCGAAAGAAGCCTTCAAATTGAAGGATGAAGAAGTTGCAGGAGAGCGGTGGGTGGACGAGTCTGATAGACCCATCATTGATGAAGGGCCGAGAGAAGTTCGACCGCACTCGTGGACTCCCTCCGAGTGCAAGCAAGCCCAAGCTCGTCATCGAGGAAATCCTAACAGAGGAGCGTGAAGAAGTTCTTCCTTCAAAAGGTTCCACAACTATGCCCCTCTTAATGCTCCTAAAAGTCAAGTCCTAACAAAAATTAAGAGACAGCTACCAAGGCAAGAAGAATTACGGTCTCTCTCAAATAAGTGCAATTGAAGTAGATACTATCTCTACCATCATGATCACGACCACGATACTGAGGAATGCATTCAGCTCCGAGATAAAATCGAGGAGCTCATCAGGAGGGGCCGACTGGATCAATTCCTCTGATGCCAGTCTAAAGTAGGAGAAGATCGGCCAAGGATGCTATCGTAGCCAGAACCATCCATAACGGAGGAGCAACAAGGAGGTCATCTGGTCTGAAACTTATCACCTAAAAGAACTTGAAAGAACAACGCTCCTACGATCCTAAAATGCAGAGAATCTGAGAATATGCTGCCAATAATTTTTCTTCAATAAGATTTCTTCATTTCGATATTATTGTTTCTTGGTGCAGAAACTATGTGGTGATAGGGAAGAAGCAATCAATAGTGGTCATGTTAGGAATAGGAGAAGAACCTCATCCTAACATGAGCAAGTCGAAGTCCTTCAATCTCGGCTAAAGATAAGATCTCTTCCGAGTGATCGAGCCAACCTCGACTGTAGGAGATAAGATCTCCCCCGAGCTTCAATCTCGATTAGAGATAAGATCTCTTCCGAGCGACCGAGCCAACCTCGGCTGCAGGAGATAAGATCTTCTTCGAGCTTCAACCTTGGCTAGAGATAAGATCTCTCTCGAGCGACCGAGTCAACCTTGGCTAGAGATAAGATCTCTTCCGAGCGTCCGAGCCAACCTCGGCTATAGGAGATAAGATCTTCTCTGAGCTTCAACCTCGGCCAGAGATAAGATCTCTCCCAAGCGTCCGAGTCAATCTCGATCAGAGATAAGATCTCTCTCGAGCAATCGAGCCAACCTCGACTACAGGAGATAAGATCTCCTTCGAGCTTCAACCTCGATTAGAGATAAGATCTCTTTCGAGCGACTGAGTCAAACTTGGTTAGAGATAAGATCTCTCTCGAGCGACCGAGTCAACCTCGACTAGAGATAAGATCTCTTTCGAGTGACCGAGCCAACCTCGACTGTAGGAGATAAGATCTCCCCGAGCATCTGAGTCAATCTCGATCAGAGATAAGATCTCTTCTGAGCGACCGAGTCAACCTCGGCTAGAGATAAGATCTCTTCAAAGCGATCGAGCCAACCTCGATTGTAGGAGATAAGATCTTCTTCGAGCTTTAACTTCAGTCAGAGATAAGATCTCTTTCGAGTGCCCGAGTCAATCTCGGCTAGAGATAAGATCTCTTCCGAGTGACCGAGCTAACCTCAACTGCAGGAGATAAGATCTCTCCCGAGTGATCGAGCCAATCCTCGACTGCAGGAGATAAGATCTCCCTCGAGCTTCAACCTCAGGCTAGAGATAAGATCTCTTTCCGAGCAACCAAGTCAACCTCGGCTAGAGATAAGATCTCTTCCGAGTGATCAAGCCAACCTCGGCTGTAAGAGATGAGATCTTCCCTAAGCTTCAACCTCGACTAGAGATAAGATCTCTCCCAAGCAATCGAGTCAACCTCGGCTGTAGGAGGTAAGATCTCTTCCGAGCTTCAATCTCGGCTAGAGATAAGATCTCTTTCGAGCAACTGAGTCAACCTCGATTGAAGATAAGATCTCCCTCGAGCCCAACCTTCAACCTCGACTACTGGAGATAAGATCTCCCCTGAGCCCAACCTTCAACCTTGGCTGCTGGAGATAAGATCTCCTCCGAGCTCAACCTTCAACCTCGACTGCTGGAGATGAGATCTCTTCCGAGCCCGACCTTCAACCTCAGTTGCTGGAGATCAGATCTTTTCGAGCTCAACCTTCAACCTCGGTTGCTGGAGATAAGATCTCCCCCGAGCTCAACCTTCAACCTCGACTGTCGGAGATAAGATCTTCCCCGAGCTCAACCTTCAACCTCGACTACCGGAGATAAGATCTCCTCCGAGCATCCAAGTCAACCTTGGCTAGAGATAAGATCTTTCTCAAACGATCGAGTCAACCTCGACTGTTGGAGATAAGATCTCTCTAAGCTTCTACAAAAGATAAGATCTCCTTCAACCTCGACTGCTGGAGATAAGACCTCCTCCGAGCCCAACCTTCAATCTCGACTACTGGAGATGGGATCTCCCCCGAGCCTCAACTTCAACTTCAACCTCGGCTGAAGATGAGATCTTCCTCGAGCCTCAACTTCAACCTCGGCTGGAGATGAGATCTCTCCCAAGCCTCAACTTCAGCTTCAACCTCGACTAGAGATGGGATCTCCCTCGAGCCTCAACTTTAACTTCAATCTCGACTAGAGATGAGATCTCCTCCAAGCCTCAACTTCAACCTCGGCAGATGATAAGATCTCCTCTGAGCCTCAACTTCAACTTTAATCTTAGTTGGAGATAGGATCTCCCCCAGGCTTCAACCATAACGTCAGTAAAAGACAAGATCTTTCTGAACCTCGATTGGAGATGGGATCCTACTGAGCCTCAACTTCAATGTCAACTTTAACTGAAGATAAGATCTCCTTCGAGCTTCAATTTTAATGGATGCAGAGCCCAAAAAATGACTTCGACAGTTGCCTATTTTGGTACTCCCTTCCTTCGAATTTCAAATTCGAAAGTAGGAGGACTATTATTGGGGATAAATTCTGCTCCCACCAAAGTTCAGTCTGATGCTCAGCCTAATACAACTGGTAGTCACGAAAGAGCCACAGCGATTGAGCCCTGACCGAACTTCTCAACGGTCGAGCCCCTCCAGTCGGACTCCTATGGAAGTCAAACTTCCTCCGAGGCTCTCCTTCAATCGGGCTCCTATAGGAGCCAAACTTCCTCCAAACTCCTCAGCGATCGAGCCCCGATCGAACTCCTCAACGGTCAAGCTCCGATCAAATTTCTCAGCGATCGAGCTCCTTCAATCAAATTTCTCCTCCAATTAGATTCTTCCAGGAGTCGAACTCCTTCTGGATCGCTCCTACAGTCGGATTCCTCTAAGAGCCAAATTTCTTTCAAAATTCTTCTTCAGCCAAATTCTTTCAGGAGCCAAACTCCTTTCAGATCGCTCCTACAGTTGGATTCCTCTAGGAGCCGAACTCTTTCCGAATCGCTTCTTTAGTCAGATTTCTTCAGGAGTCGAACTTCTTCCGAATCGCTCCTATAGTCGGATTTCTTCAGAAGTCAAACTTTTTCTGGATCGCTCCTATAGTCGGACTCCTCCGAGAGCTGACCTTCTTTCGGATTGCTCCTACGGTCAAGTTCCTATAGGAGCCGACCTCATTCTGGATTATTCTTGCAGTTAGACCTTGAATGCATGCTTCCATCAGACGACGTGGTCGTCACTACCAGTCTGACAATACCGCTCTCTCCATAACAAGCCCCATGCAGTCCACGATCGAACGATATGGCCACTACTATCAGTCTGACGACATCTCTTCCTCTCCATACCAAACTTCATATGACCTTGAGCGGCCCATTATCAGATGGCTGTAGCTATCACCATCAACCCTCTACAAGCTCTATCTATAAAAAAGAATCCTCCAGATATATTTTTTTTAAGCTCGAAGCTCACTTCTCTTTTTTGAGTACTCCATTTCTGTTGGTCAAAAGAGCTGACTTGATTATCGGAGGATCCTGTCAGAGCCATCACCATCGACTTCGGATGAAATTTTATTTTATAAATCACCGACAGTGACCTCATCCTCCTCCACTCCAGTTCGATCCGACATCAACCAAATTCTGCACCAACAAGTATCATCTACTAAAGATAGATGATCTTTTTAATCAGCTTTAGGATGCTCAGATATTTTTAAAAATTAATCTTCGATCCAGATATCATCAGTTAAAAATTAAGGCAAGTGATACACCTAAAATAGCTTTTCAGACTTGATATAGATATTATGAATTTTTGGTTATGCCATTTGGATTGACGAATGCTCTTGCAGCCTTTATGGATATGATGAACAGAGTATTCAGGCCTTATTTAGATCAGTGTGTGGTAATATTTATTGATGATATTTTGATGTATTTTAAGATCCTAAAAGATCATGAAAGATATTTGAGGATAATATTAAGTATCAATTTTGGCTAGAAAGTATCTTATTTCTCAAACACATAATTTCTAAAGGAGGTAAATCGATGGATCCGATAAAGATTGAGGTAATTATGACTAGAAATAGTATACTAGTGTAACAGAAGTTCACAATTTTCTTGAATTAGCTGGATATTATAGGAGATTTATGGAAGGATTCTCTTGCATAGCATTGCCTTTGATCCAATTATCTCGTAAAGAAATAAAATTTAAATGGATAGAGGAATGTGAAAAAAGTTTTTAAGAACTAAAAAGATGTTTAGTATCAGCTCCTATCCTTATTCTATCTTCTGAGAAAGGAGGGTTTACTACTTTTAGTGATGCCTCTCGAAAGGGGTTAGGATGTGTTTTTATGCAAAATAAAAAGGTGGTAGCTTATGCATCAAGATAACTTAAACTAGATGAGCAGAACTATCCAATCCATGATTTAGAACTGACAATAGTAGTCTTTCCTCTAAAAATTTGGAGACACTATCTGTATAGAGTATCATTTAAAATTTTTACAGATCATAAGAGCCTCAAGTATATCTTCATTCAAAAGGAGCTAAACTTAAGACAAAGATAATGGTTAGAGCTGATCAAAGACTATGATTTGACCATCAATTATCATTTTAGAAAAGCAAATGTAGTGGTAGATGCCTTAAGCAGAAAGTCAGTGGATAGTATAGCAATACTGATCACTTCTCAGATTTATATTCTTTAGGATTTAGAAAGATTAGGTATTGAGGTATGGCCGTATAAATCTGAAGTCTTGCTCACTGTACTTAGGATGCAATCTACCTTGATTAATAGAATTAAAGTATCACAAATGGATAATTTGGGACTCCAAAGGATCTGAGATCAAGTGCAATCTAATGTGACATCTGAATTCAGAATTCATGAGTATGAAACTTTAAAATTTGATAGTAGGTTATATGTTTCAAATAATGCAGAATTAAAAAGAAAAATTCTGATGGAAGCTCACAACTCTGCTTATACAATACACCCTAGAGATACAAAGATGTATAAAGATCTCAGAGAAAATTTCTGGTGAAATGGAATGAAAAAAAAAAAGCTCAATACACAGCTCAATGTTTAACTTGTCAACGAATGAAAGCTGAGTATCAGAGATCTATAGGACCACTGCAATCTCTTGTAATACCAGTTTGAAAATGAGAACACATAATAATAAATTTTGTTATAGGGCTACCAAGGACTCTCAAAGGATATGATGCTATTTGGGTAATCATAGACCGATTAACCAAGTCAGCGCATTTCTTATCCATTGAAGTCACATTTTTTTTGGAAAGGCTAGCTAAGTTGTACATAGATGAAATTGTGAGGTTGCATGACATTCCAGTATTTATTATGTCTGATCGGGATATAAGATTTATTTCTCAATTTTGAAAAAAATTGCATCAAGCCATAAAAACTAAGTTAGAGTTCAGTATAACCTTTCATTCTCAGATAGATGGATAATCAGAAAGAATAATTCAAACTTTAGAAGATATGTTAAGGGCATATGATAGATTTAAAGGAATCTTAGGATGAACATTTGTCGTTGGTGAAGTTTGTCTATAACAATAGCTATCAAGCTAGCATCTAAATGACTCCCTTTGAAGCTCTATATGGAAAAAGATGTAGGACCCTTGTATGTTGGGATGATGTTGGTGAGAGAAGATTTTTGGAACCAAAAATTATTCAATAAATGGTGGATAAAATTTAGCTTATCAGAAAGTGGATTCTTTCAGCTCAAAATCGATAGAAGAGTTATACTGGTACCAAAAGGTGAGAATTAGAATTTCAAGTAGGAGATCACGTGTTCCTCAGGATGTTCCCCACTAAAGATGTGATGAGGTTTGGAGTTCATGAAAAGTTAAGCCCTAGATATGCGGGTCTTTTTAAAATCTTGGAAAGAATTAGAATGGTTGCCTATCGTCTAGTCTTATCGCCATCTCTTGTCAGAGTATACAATATTTTTTATGTCTCCATGTTAAGAAATATGTACCAGATTCTAGCCATGTGATAGAGTTTAGACTACTTTAGCTTAGAGAGGATTTATCTTATGAGGAATAGCCAATACCAATCATTGATAAAAAGGATTAAGTTTTGAGACGATGCATTATCCCTTATGTTAAGATTCAATGGAGTAATCATTCCGAACGAGAAGCCACCTGAAAATTAGAAGAAGAGATACGAGCCAAACACCCCCACCTATTTCTTAATTTAGGTACGTCAAATTTTGAGGATGAAATTTTTGTTAGGAGGGGAGAATGTGAGAACCAATCCCACGGACTGGTTTAATTCGAAGTCGACACTCAATGCCGACTTCACTAAAAAAAAGAGAGGAAAAAATCATGAAGAAGGGGGAATGGAGCCGTGATCGACTGGAATAGGGAACACTATTTTGAGTCGATTTGTGCTACAAGGAGGACGAGTTTAGGAAAAATACATTGATAAGGCTGGTCTTATCCTCGAAAGAAGGGTTTATCTAGCCCTAATCTTCCTCTATTTAAAACCTAAATCCCTCCCTGAAACCTTTAGGAAGAAATCTCAATTCTAAATCTTAGATCCATTCCTAGAAATCCTAATCCCAATTTTAAACCCTAGCTTACCTATGGCATAGAGTTTTGAGTGAAAGAACATCGATTTCGACCATCGGCTACCATCGTCACCACTATTGTTGCCATCTCTGGTAACTCCTTCCTTCTTCCTCCCTTAGAATGAGGTTTTCTCTCTTTGGTGAAATCCTCAACCGACTACTCTCTATAGCTAGTAGCATGTCGCCATTGCTGAGTATTCGAGTCATCTCACCACCAGCCCCTTCCTTCCTCCGGTCATCCTTGGTGACAACTGAGAGAAGATCGTGGGCTTCGATCTTGAAAGAAAATAGAAAAAAGAAAGAGGAAACAGGGAAAGAAAGAAAAGAGAAAGAAAGAAAGAGGAGAGAGTGGGTTTAATTGATTTAAAGATAGTTTAATTAGTTGGGTTAGACCAAATTCGAATAGATCTAGATCAACTGAGTCATCTAGATCTAATTAAGGAATTGATTCGAATCTTTTCTGTATTCGAATTAGATTAAAAAATTTTTAGTTATTTTAATTTTTTTAAAATTAAAAATTAATTAAAATTATTTAATATGCTAGAGCTTTCAATACCGAAAGAGCATCAGATTTAGAGATCGATTCGAGACGACTGTAAAAATTTTAGATCTAATCAACAGGTAAATTTTTTTTATCTCTAAATTTATTTATATATATTTTTATTATTAAAAAATAAATTTTATATTTTAAATATTTAAAAATTATTAAAATTTAAAATTAGATAAATTACTTATGTAAAGTAATTTAGAAAATTGGATCAAACATGATATCATAATTGCATGATATAGTTGTAGAAAATAAATAATTTTCTTGCATTATGTGGTATGATCTGTTAAATAAAAATTAAGTATTTTCATCAATGCATGAAATTTTAAATAAGAGATAATTTTTATTGCTATTTTAGAATACAAAAAAAATATGTTGACACTATTATAAGATAAATAATCTTATTTATGAAAAATTAATTATGATAAAAATATGAAAAAATTCTTTGATTAGACTATGATCTAGGTCTAGTCAATAAAACTGATCATTGGTCATATGATAGAAACATATTTTTTCTAGATCTAGCCAGTCAGGGCTGATCACTAATAGAGTTAGTCTTTTTGAACCTAGCTAGTGGGGCTGATCACTGGTAGCACGTTAATGGATTGAATATTTTTCGTTCAGGACTAATCTCTTTGTCTTATCAGAGGATAAATCATGGTCATCAGAATCATAGCTATTTTTTTTTCTGGGCCTAGCCAGTAGGACTAATTATTGGTGGCATGCCGACGAATTGAATGTTCTTTATTTAGAGGCTAGTCTCTTGTGGGACTTATCATGGGACTGATCGTGGTCATAGTCATCAAAGATTGAGAGAGAATTTTTGATTTTACTGATATGCATGGCATATTTTTGAAAAAAAATTATCTTGATATATGTTATTACTTAATTGATATATTTAAATATTATTTATACTTAATTCCTCAGAGATGATTGGTAACTTACTGAGCTTGTAAAGCTCACTTTCTTTTTCTATTTTTATTTTTCAGATCCAAAAGATCCTATTGGGCTGGGACTGATCAATGAGAAGCACATGACTTAAGCAAATTTTAATTTGATTTCATTCAAATAAAATTATTCCATAGATATTATTTTAAACTTTTATTTATTTTGTGAACAGTATTGGAGACTTTACTATTTTTTTTAATTAATATTAGAAAAATTTCTTTTACCATTGCCTGAGTTAAATTATAATGATTAAATAATTATGATACATTCGAAGGAATTGAACTCTAAGAGTGTACGGCCATCCGTCGGATACCCGGCTAGAGATCATGGGTTGGGGCATGACAGATGTGCTTTATATATTTTCCAAGAAAATAATTTGGTTAGATTGGTTTTTTTGAAAATTGATTTATATTTGAGATTCTCAAGAAAAATCACATGCGAATAAGAGATAAAATAATATTTTTGGGGTGTTTTTCTATTAAAAATTTTATCTTCAAATATTTTCATGATATTTGTTGACTTATACTAATTAGATAATTCTTTTTACTAAACAGATATTTGTGCTTTTCTTTTTTAATTAAAATTAATTTTTTTCTATTTCAAACTATGTGTATGTGAATGGTTCTCAAGCTTTTGGTTTAATCTTTTTCCTCTCCTCTCTACTGAAGATTAAAATAACATACCATTTTTATTGAGATATGTTATTTAATTTGTGTAGTGCTTTGTCCTTAAATTTACAAAGTATCATCTAAAATAAGCTACTTGTTAACCATATAACTTTACCATATCCAAACAACATAATTATGCATTTATCACTATCAATACAAAAAAATATATATTTATTATATTTATATAATATAAATAAAATTTATCTAATTAATATTTTTTATAAATAATATAAAATAAATGATATAATATATAACAAATGATATATTATATTATTAATTATCATACATATGTTATAACATCAAATTATTGCACTGAATAAGAATAATCTTAATAGTTTACTAATGGATTATATTAAACATATTATACAACTTCTCTTTGGTTTACTATATATATTTTGCTATTGTACATTTCAATTTAGAGTCCGTATGATATTGCAACGCTCCCCCTCCTCTATGGTCTTGCATGTAATTTTTATCTTGCTTGCTCCTCTTGTATCTTGTTTTGGTCTTCGGGTCTTGTTTTGTCTCTCAATTTTCCTATCATGTGCAGCAAATTTTATTCTTTTCTCCTATAGAAAATATAATCTCTCCTTCTTTAAAAAAACATTATAATATAATATGTTAAAAGTTAAAATATCCACTATAGTATACGAATATACATCATGATATAGAAATTTAACTAAAAATATCAAAAAATAAAATTATTTCTGTTATGGGATGATCATAGCTCAACCTCGATGCAGTATACATCGGCTACTGACCTACTCCGATAGGTCATCCATACAAAATCGAGTATTATTATGGAGAGGCAATTTGTTCATCTGTAATTCGCTATAAGTCGGTCCTGGCCGAGTAATTTTCAAGAATGTCTTATCGTAAGTTGGCATTAGCCGATCTACTAAAGTTCGCCCCTAGACGAGTTATTTTATAAGACATTTCTCGGCCTGTACCAACCTATCGTAATAGGTCGGCTACACATGAATGGCCGCTGTGGCAGGTTATTGGTTCACCGACGGACCGCCATAGGTCGTATTTGGCCGAGCTATCACCAAAGAACTTCATGTTGATTAGAGAAAAGTTATTCATGATCGATCTATCCAATATTGGTTGGTTTTAGCCGACCAATGTTCGAACGACCTACTAATCGCTTATACATCATCGATCAATCTTTGACGATCTATTATTGATCGTCCATTATCGAGGCATCACCATTCGCCAGATCCGTGCTCTCCCTAAATTAGAAAAGTTCGAATAAAAAAGGAGTCCCTTGCAATCTTGCTTTTCAGAAAAGAAAAAATATCTTCCGAATCAATCTAGCACGATAAATTCGAAAGGTCGTTAGAGTCCGAAATGAATACGACTTCAATTCCACTCTTATAAATAAAGGGACTCCGATACCCTCTAAGTAGGCATTCAATTCGGCGCTTTCTCCTCTTGTTATTTTTCAATCTCCTAACTTGAGCGTCGGAGGGTCTTTACCAAAAAACACCCCGGTGAGAACTTTTTTGCAGGAGTTTGGGCAAAACCCCCAGTGGCAATCCTTCCTCGATTGTAGGCTCCTCGACAGTCGACCTCAGGCGGGAAGATCTAGGAGCAACACTTGGCACTAGAAGGAGGGCCCTCGACTGATTTTGAGATCCAATTTTTAAGAGGAGAAAGCTCGTCGCTAGACATTATGAAGACTTGCAGAGGAGCATCAAATACATCTCAGCATTTCGATGGTCGATAAACCAACAATGCTCAGCCGACCAATGCACCACCATCGATTCAGGAGAATTCACCTGTAGCTCCGACAATCTCTTAAGAGTAGTATAATACGCTAGTCCAGCAAGTGCAGGCACTCTCAGCTGCCATAAGAGAAATACAGTAGGCCAGCGAGCATCATTCGGACAACCAAAATGCAGGGTTAGCCCGAGGAAGGTCGGCAGAGCAGCGCCCTAGAAGCCTAAGGGCAGAAGTTAGTCGTCATAGCCGACCTGTTAGTCCTCCTCATCGAAGATCTGGATGCTCATCTACTCATGTTTCTAGAAAAGATTCTACTCCAGGCCATGTGACTCTTTAGCACCAAGCTATCCGAAAAGGCAGTGTGGAGAAGAGGCTCCAAAAAATGCAACAAAAGATAGACACGCTACAAACACCAAAGAAGCTGAGGGATGACCTAGGGTTCAACATCGACCGCCCGTTCACCCAAAAGATCATGGATGAGCCCCTGCCACCTCGATTTAAAGTACCTTAGATGGAGCTTTATGATGGAACCGCTAACCCTATAGATCATTTGGACAACTTTCAAACTCTCATACACCTGCAAGAAGCTAGTGATGCGGTTTTGTGTCGGGCTTTTTCTTTGACCTTGAGAAAGGTAGCTCGGTAGTGATATTCGAATTTGCAGCCACATTCCATAGATTCATTCTATCAACTGAGTTACTTGTTCATCGTCCACTTTATTAGCAGTTATCGATAATGTCGTAACTCAAATTTCTTTGTAAGTATTAAATAGAGGAAAAATGAATCTCTTCGAGAATATATCAATCGATTTAATGTACCCAAAGGACTTCACCGAGATGTTAGAGCGGGCAAAAAAATATGCCCAGGTCGAGGAAGCTTGGGATCGGCAGGGAGGAAACCATGGTGATGAGTTACAGTCAGCTCAAAAATAGGAGAAGAAAAAAGATTATTGGCATGTGCAACATTGACACGAAGAACCACATCCTCGTCGCTCTCAAACTCCACCTCGGAGTGGCTGACCTACATCTCCAAAACTGCAATGCCAATGTAGGACTCCTCCTCAGAAGTTTTACTACTACACCTTTCTTAACACTCCTCGGGCTTAGATTTTAATGGAGATAGAACAGCAAGAAGAAATACCACGATCGAAGAAGATGGTGACCCCTGCTCGAGTCAAAAATCCAAGAAAATATTATAGATATCATCGAGACCACGAGCACAACATTGAAAAATGTTGGCAGCTCAAAGAAGAGATAGAAGCCTTAATCTGATGAGGACGACTTCGATAGTACGTCAATGAGCAAAGAATTTCGCCCAATCCATGCTGCAAACAGCCTAAACAAGAGGATCCTCATAGAGAACAATCGATAGCGGAAGAGATTAGAATGATCACTGGGGGGCACCTTGATGGAGATACCTCGAAGCATGGCCAATCTAGCATGGAAGGATCAAAGAAGAGGAAGATCGACGATGAAATCATCTTCACCGCTGATGATCTGCAAGGAATAAGCCAGCCACATGATGATCCTATAGTTGTTTCCTCGAACATTTCAAATTATAATGTACGTCGGGTCCTTATTGATAATAAAAGTTCAGTTGACGTCTTGTTTTATGATGCATTTGTTCGAATGAGCTTAGATCCTAGATGGTTGATGAAGAGGAATATACCTCTAATCGGATTCTCAGGTAGCACAGTGGCGGTAGAAGGAACCATCTCATTAACAACAAAAGTCGGGCAGATTCTGAAGTAGGCCATGGTCGAGATAACTTATTTCATGGTAAATAGCCCGTTTGTTTATAATGTCATCTTAGGTCGGCCAGATCTGAATGCCCTCTGAGCTATAGTATCAACTTATCATTTAAAGATAAAGTTTATGACCCCCAATGGGATCGGTGAACTCCAAAAAAATCAGTCAGTCGCAAAAAAATGTTATATGGTAACTCTGCATGAAGTAGCAGCTGAAGAACAACCTCTGAATGAGCTAGACGTACGAGATGAGTTGGCTAAGCAAAGAGGTCACCCGATGGAAGAATTAATCATGGTACCGATCAAAGATGATTCGAGCAAAGTTATGAAGGTCGGCTCAAGCTTATGTGAAGAGGATCGTCAACACTTCATTTCATTTCTATGCACCAATGCTGATGTGTTTGCTTGGTCGATGTTAGATATGCCTAGCATCGACCCACAGATTATGATTTACCGACTTAATATAGATCCGAACCATCATCCGGTTACGTAGAAGAAACGAAGCTTCGCTCTTGAACGGTAGAAGCCAATATAGAAAGAGATTGATAGACTCTTAAAGATTGGATTTATTCGAGAAGTATATTACCCAGAGTGGCTGGCAAATGTTGTCCTTGTCAAGAAGGCGAGTGAAAAATGACATGCATGCATCGATTATTCCGACCTTAATAAAGCATGTTCGAAAGATAGTTATCCTCTTTCTCGTATTGATCAATTGGTGAATGCAACTTTAAGACATCAACTCTTATCGTTCATAGATGCATTCTCGAAATACAACCAAATCCAAACGACGCCCGAGGATGAGGAGAAAATCTCTTTTGTAACTGATCAAGATCTTTTTTGTTACAAGATCATGCTGTTTGGCTTGAAAAATGTAGGAGCGACCTACCAAAGGCTCGTGAACAAACTCTTCAAAAAATATATCGGTAGAAATATAGAGGTGTATGTGGATGACATGCTCATTAAAAGTAGAGCAGCTAAGCATCATATTATCGACCTACAAAAAATCTTTTCAACATTGTGGCGCTTCCAGATGAAGCTTAATCCAGAAAAATGCACATTCGAAGTCACCTTCGAAAACATTCCTCGATTTCATGGTGTCACAGCATGGGATTGAGGCTAACCTGAAGAAGATTTAAGCTCTTCAAGAGATGTAGCCTCTGAGAATGATCAAAAAAGTGCAGCAACTTACTGGAAGGATCATAGTCCTAAATAGATTTCTATCAAGATCAGTAGAGAAGAGTCTTCCATTTTTTAAGACTCTCAAGTAGTCGAAGAATTTTCAATGGTCAGATGAATGTCAGAGAGCCTTCGATAACCTAAAGAAATACCTCAGCTCCCCTTCTCTTTTAAGCAAGCCAGAACTTGAAGAAGTATTGTACTTGTATTTGGCTGTTTCTTCTTCGGCAAGTAGTTCGGTTCTCATCCGACAGGAAGCCAAGATGCAGAAGCCAATATATTATGTAAGCTAGGTACTTCACGATGTCGAGACCAGGTATACTAAGCTGGAAAAGATTGTTTATGCTCTCCTAATATCTATGAAGAAGCTACGTCCATATTTTTAAGCGCACACCATTGCTATTTTTATCGATCAACCTATCAGATTGGTACTATATCGATCGGATACTTCGGGATGGTTAGCCAAATGGGCTATTGAGTTGGAAAAATTCGACATCAAATACTTACCGAGGCCATCCATCAAGGCTCAGGCATTGGTGGACTTCATCCTGGAGTGCATAATTCAAGATGCAGAACCAAGCAATATAACAACTGCTATGACCGACGAATGTTGGGTCCTACATGTTGATGAATCTTTAAATACTATGGGTGTAGGAGCTGGATTAATCTTAACCAGTCTAGAGAAAGTAGTAGCAAAGTACGCTCTGCATTTTGATTTTTCGGCCTCCAATAATGAAGCTGGGTATGAAGCATTGATAGCAGGCCTCAGAATGGCAAAAGAAATGGAGGTTCGACATCTCAGAGCTCATAGCAACTCATAGCTAATCATCGGTCGGGTTCAAGAAGAATATGAAGCTCGAAAATCGAATATGATTAAATATCTATAGAAGGTTAAGGACTTAGCATTCGGCTTCTCTACGATGGATGTTCAGCAAGTACCTAGGGCAGAAAACATGCAAGCAACCTTTTATCTAAGCTTGCAATCCTTGGTGCAGCAGACTTAAAAAGAAGCTTATATATGAAAGTTCTGATGAAGCCGAGCATCGAAGAAGCTCCAGTAATGCAAGCTGATCCAAAGCCAAGCTGGATAGATCCCATCCTATGCTACTTACAAGATGGTACTCCACCAGCTAATCGAGATGAAGCCAAGAAGTTGAGGCATCTTGCTCCACAGTACCTCATTTATGAGAAAAACCTGTACAAAAGATCCTTCACCTTATCACTGCTCAGATGCCTCCGCTCCTCCGAAGCAAACTATGCTCTACGAGAAGTTTACGAAAGAGTCTGCGGCTATCACCTAGGAGGCAAGGCCCTCGCCCATAAGATATTGAGATAGGGGTATTTTTGGTTGACAATGCAAAAAGACGCTGTGATCACTGTCAAAGGACTTCTAATATTCAGCACCGACCTTCGACCCCATTGGCTCCGATCACCATGTCATGACCCTTTGCCCAATGGGGGATGGATATTTTCAGACCATTTTTCATCGCTGTGGCATAGAAGAAATTTCTACTCATCACGATAGACTATTTTATTAAATGGATGGAGGCAGAGGCATTAGCGCCATTACTGAGGCAAAAGTTTAGGATTTTATCTGAAAGTCGATTATCTATCGATTTGGTCTACCACGAGTTATCGTAACTGACAATGGATGGTAGTTTGACAATCTGAGATTTACGGAATTCTATAACGACTTTGGAATCTCACACAGGTGAACATCAGTAGATCATCCTTAAAGCAATGGTGAAGCTAAGGTGACGAATAAAACTTTGTTGCAAGGTTTGAAAGCTCGCCTTGGTCAGGCTAAGGGACTGTGGATCGAAGAATTACATAATATTTTCTGGGCGTATCGCACAACCCAACGAGTCTCGACTGGGAAGACATCCTTTATGTTAGCCTTTGGAACAGAAGCTGTGAAATCTTTGAAAATTGGTTTGCTTACACTTCCAGTCAAGGAATTCGACAAGGATAGCAACTCATTCAGGATGAGGGCAAATTTAGATTTATTGGAAAAAACTCAGAAATGAGCTAGAATCTGGATGGCCAATTATCAACAAAGAGTAGCTCGGTACTATAATTTTTGAGTTAAAGGAAAGTCATTCTTGGCTGGACAGCTGGTTCTTCGTCGAGCTAAGATCTTCTATCCCATCGAGTGATCGAAGCTATCACCAAACTGGAAAGGACCATACAGGATGGCCGAGATAGTTCGGCCAGGTATTTATCATCTCTGTCGACTAGATGGCACTCTGATCTTGAGAACCTAGAATGTCGATAACTTGCATAGATATTATCCTTAAGTTATAATTTTTATTTTAATTTTTCTTTCAATGATAAATAATATTTTTATAGCCTCATTCTCCAAGAATCGCCAATACATGCTCCTCAACCATGATCGAGGAAGCAGAACGCATTCAAAAAATTCACCAACGTGCGTTCCTAAACCATGATCGAGGAATGGAACGCATCTCCAGAAATCGCTAATGCACGGTTCTCAGCCACGATCGAGGAACAGAATGCATCTCTAAGAATCATCAATGCATGCTCATCGACCACGGTCGAGGAAGCAGAACACGTCCAAGGAATTCGCCAACATGCATTCCTGGACCACGATCGAGGAATGAAATGCATCTCTAAGAATCGTCAACGCGCGCTCCTCAGCCACGATCAAGAAATGGAACGCATCTCCAAGAATTGCTAACGCACGCTCCTTAGCCACAATCGAGGAATGGAACGCATCTCCAAGAATCGCCAACATGCGCTTGGCCATGGCCGAGGAAGCGGAGCGCATTCAAGGAATTTGCTAATGCACGTTCCTTAACCACAGTCAGGAATGGAATGCATCTCCAAGAATCACCAACGCACGCTCCTCGACCATAGTTGAGGAACAAAATGCACCTCCAAGAATCGCCAACATGCACTCCTCGACCACTATCGAGCAAGTGGAATGCCTCCAAGGAATTTGCCAACGCGCATTCCTCGATGACAGTCGAGAAATAGAACACGTCATCAAGAATTGCCAATGCACGCTCCTTGGCCATGGCTGAGGAACGGAATGTGTCTCCAAGATCCACCAATGCACGTTCCTCGGCCATGGTCGAGGAACAAAACGTGTCTCCAAGATCCACCAATATGTATTCCTCCACCACGGTCGAGGAATGAAATGCATCATCGAGATCTGAAATGCATCATCGAGATCCACCAATGTGCATTCCTTGATCACGATCGAGGAATGGAACACATCATCGAGAATCGTCAACATGCATTTCTTAACTACGATCGAGGAACAGAATGCATCTCCATAAAGATCGCCAACACATCGAGGAGTGGAACGTGTCTCCAGTTGTCACCAACACATATCTTCGACTATAGCCGAGGAATAAGGCACGCCCCCGACATTCGCCATTCTATGTTCCATGGTTAGGGCTGAAAAAAGGAAAACATCTTCGAACATTGAGACTAACGAAATATTCATGATCTCATCTTTTTACAAATTCATCCTTATGTTAGGCATTTTAAAAGATCTAAGCTAGTCTATATTCCGAAAAGGGAAGATTTAGCAGGGAATGTGCGTTAAGTCATGATGACCGACCTCAATAACTCGAAAAAGAAAATGTTGTATTCATTAAACAAATATTTACAAGTGTTGGTCGGCTTCATACAAAAACACCTCGGTAAATGCCGAGGATAGATAAAGGAGGCCGACCAAACAAAAGGCTCAAATATGCCCGAGCAAACATTTACATTAAGCTCCATCCGGAGCCCCAGATTCGCTGACCACTGCCTAGTCGGGTAAGATGATGATGGCTGGAGGTGGAGCCGATGTTACGTCCTCGACGATCGGATCATCATAGATGAGACTAAAGAGATCCTCCATTTGGACCTCCCGACCTTCAACCTCCTCGACTTCTTCGCCATCTAATTCTAAGAGATTAAGGTTCAGGTCAGGGAAGTTCCTCCAAATTTTCTCCAAATCTTCGACCTCCTGCAGATAAGAGGTCGAGGCAAAATCCACCTTTATGTTGCGAAATTCAGCTGACAAATGGAATGCCTCAATCGCCTCGACCTTGGTGGCCTCCGCCCGCACCTTGCCGGCTTCCTTCTCCCCCAGTAGTCGAGCTTCAGCCTTGGTTAGCTCGGATTCCTATTGCTTCACCTTCTCCTTGAGTGACCTATTCTCATCCTTGACCTTCAACCTGGACAACTAGGCATCATCCGTCCTTCGAGTGGCCTTGGTGGCTTTCTTCTCGACCTTCTTGGATAGGCGCTGAATCTCTCTAATCACCTCAGCAAAATGGTCCACGTGGTGGATGAGCTAAAAAAAGGGGGGGGAGTAGAATGAGATAAATGATGAATGAATGAATGATACAAGATGAAGGTCGACCGATGATCAATACATATCCAAAGAAGGGAATCATAGTAGTCTTGGATGCGAAAGGCACCTCCAGCCTCCTCGAAGGTCTGAACGTTAGCTGGCAAGATAACTGACTTCAGTAGAGAATGGGCGACCCAATAATCACCAACACCCTTTCTTTTATCCTCGGTGTCCAAGGCAACCTCCATCGGAGCATCGGGCCCGTGGCTAGACATCTGGATAGAAATCTTCGACCCACCTGAGCTTCTTCTTGAAGAGGAAATGGAAGGTCGGGAGGTGGGCTCGACTGGAGTAGCAGACCATAATGGCGCCATGGCCTTTGCCGGCGTTGAGCTTTCTTTCCTTGGGGCTTGGACTGCCCCCGAGGAATCCCCCACCGTTGGTTGGGCAAGGATGGCTTCAGGCCGACCACATTTGGGGGCAGAGGCCGTGCTGGCCTTCCTCTTCTTCGTCGCAAGACGAACGGCTACCAGATCAGCACGGTTCATCGCTACATCGAAGAAAAAGGATTGGTAAGAGTTAACAGTAATGGCAAGAAGGACGAGCTAAGTGAGCAAAAAGAAATCACTTACTCTTTGGATCGGTTGGGATCAGCCTAACCTTGAATAGATTCTCCTAGGTAAGGAGTTTGGATAATGAAGGGGGTGGAGCCAAGATCCGATCTGGGGTCTCCTCCTTGACGTCAGACAACGATGGAGGCCTGACAGCTGACTTGTGAGGTCGACCCTATGATATGCTAAAACCCCAAGGTTGCTCGACCGAAATAAAAAAAAGCACTCCTTCCAATTATGGATCGAGGAAGGAGCACCTCGAAAAAGATAATGCCCTTTTCAAGGAGAAGCGTACCATCATCCGATCTTTATAGGATGCTCCTTTAGTGTAAAGCAAGCTCGAAGAAGACGGGAGATAGGCTCGACCCTGAAAAGGAGATAATGTGTGAAAAAGCCTAAAATTGGTTGCCAGAAGTTTGGCGCCAAGCTACGAAAATGGATTCTATATAAATTTAAAAAATCGACGAGTAAAAAGTGGAAGGATAACTTAAGGCCGACCTTTAGGGATTTCTCGTAAATCCCAACTTAACTGAGATGAGAAAGAGCTATACGCTCTCCGAGACTGGTGACCTCTAGCTTAAAGTCGTCAGGGACTTAGTACTTCAGCCTTATGAGCTCTAAGTCCTCCAAGGAGAGGATGGAAATTATCCTAAAAGGGCCATAGTCCAGAATCTCATGTTCTTCGGACCTACCCAAAGAACCAGCTACCTCGGACCCACGATCCCCATCTGAATGGTTGTTCGAACTCTAGAAAGATTGGGATAGACTCGATTGACTCATGAGTGCGGAGGAAACTAACCTAAGGAAGTGAGGAGATCGAGCAACAAAGGGGGGAGGACGAGGTTGGCGATAGCTCGACTTTGTTCGAGCTATTTCCTCACACACGCAAAGTGCCGGAGTTCCCCCCTCAAACAACAACAACAGTAAAAAGCTAAGATGATGCTAACCCCTATTTATAGAAAATTTGGACAGCTTCGATCTACCTTTGATTCGCCAATCCCTACGATTTTCACCAAGTGGCAATCACTGATTGGCCAGAACGAATCCCCCTGGATCAAGCTGACGAACGGCCATGTTTAAAGGCTGATGGACTTTCATGAGTCTCTTCATAGCACCGATCATCAACACATAGCAGCCTGACCTTCATGAATAGATCGACCTCGACTTCGAAAGATACATCAATCGAGTAATAATAGCTCAGCCTCATGAGTGGGGGGCAACTATTATGGGATGGTCATAGCTTAGCCTCGGTGTGGTATACATCGGCTACTGACCTACGTCGATAGGTCGTTCATATGAAATCGAGTATTATTATGGAGAGGCGATTTATTCACCCGCGATTTGCTACAGGTCAGCCTCGGTTGAGTGATTTTCAAGAACGTCTTGCCGTAGGTTGGCATTAGCAGACCTACTAAAGTTCGCCCCTAAATGAGTTATTTTATAAGACATTCCTCGGCCTGTACCGACCTATTATAATAGGTCAGCTACACATGACTAGCCGCTGTGGTAGATTATTAGTTCACCGATGGATCGCCATAGATCGTATTCGATCGAGCTATATCAAAGAACTTTATGTTGATTAGAGAAAAGTTATCCATGGCCGATCTATCCAATATTGGTCGATTTTAGCTGACCAATGTCCGAACAATCTACTAATCGCTTATATACCGCCGATCAATCTTTGACGATCTATTATTGATCATTCATTATCGAGGTATCATCATTCGTCAGATTCATGCTCTCTCCAAATTCGGAAAGTTTGGATAAAAAAGGAGTTCCTCGTAATCTCGCTTTTCAGAAAAGAAAAATATCTTCCGAATTAATCTGGTGCGATAAATTCAGAAGGTCATTAGAGTCCGAAACGAATACGACTTCAATTTCACTTTTATAAATAAAGAGACTCCAGAATCCTCTAGGTAAGCATTCAATTCGACGCTTTCTCCTCTTGTTATTTTTTAGTCTTCTAACTTGAGTATCGGAGGGTTTTTACCCAAAAACATTTCGATGAGAACTTTTTTGTAGGAATTTGGGCGAAACTTCTAGCGGCAGTCCTTTCTCGATCACAGGCTCCTTAGCGGTCGACCTCATATGGGAAGATCTAGGAACAATAATTTCAGATGTACTTAGTTTTGATAAATAGATCTCTCATAATATATTATTAGTATTATAATAATTGATTTTGATACCAATAATGAATTTTGGTTTTTTGCATTAAAAATAAATATATTTTATATTTTTTTCAAAGTTTTCCAATGGCGTGTACGGAGAGAAGATAGGGAGAAGGGAACCAACTCGTCCAAGCAATTCAAGTTGGACACGCCAGTACATTTGCTGCCCATATTCCCTCCACAGCTTGCCACGTACCTGCTTCCCCATGTCGAGAGGATTTGCCGTGGTTTGGAGTTCAAAAATAAAAAGGACAGAAAAAGCGGCTCCTATCCTCTTACAGACAGCCAATCTTAAGATTCCCAACCCCGTTTCACGTTTCCCTATCTGTTAGAAAATATCTTTGGGACATGGGGCCCGGCAAAAAGCGCCGATTCCCAGTGCCCGGGAATCGCCTAAAAGCGCGTCGGTCGCCGTTGTTTGACAAACGATCCGATCCATCCGTCATTTCTTCCACATCCATCACGATCTCTGAAAGCTTTCCCTTTCCTCACCATCATCCTTCCCATCGATCACGGCCCCCCGGTCTCAGCATGAAGCCTCCATCGCCTTCACTTTCCCGACGAATCTCTATCTCAGCTTGCCGGAGACCGCCGCCGCCATCTTGTTGAAGGCCTCTTTGCATTATAATTATGTTAGTCTAAGTTTTTAGAAATACATCGTTCAAGAATTTAACCCAAAATCTCTAGCATTTTATAAATGGATGAAGTGGAACTCATCAGTAATCTTAATGAAGTCCTATAAGGTTATAATATTTTTTTGAAACAAAATTCATTGAAAACCTTCCCAAATTACGTCACGAAACTATTAGAGTACTGTTTATTTTTGTACAAATATATGTGTGGCCTAAAACCTCCGGCGTTAAGCGCGCGCATGGTTAAAATAAAGCCAATTTTTCTTCCAAGCCATCCCATGCCTTCTTGGTCAGGCTATTTTAGAACTTCAAGTATTAAAATGTTTTAGACTAGCCGCTAATCCTTGATGCTTCTCCGTACCATCTTGGCAAATTGTACTCTAAATAACTCACCTTTAATTGATGCTCCTTGCTTGGTCATCTCCTATAATATCTGAAGCTATCTATCATTGTGCCCTATCTCTCATGTTCTCTTTAATATAATCAATAAAGGGTGCGGGTTGACTGATTGTACCTTTTATGGAAAAAAAATGATTCATCTAACTTTTAGATCGTATTTTGCATAAATTTTAAAGTATAGTGCCTACACCATGACCTGTGCTAATGGATAGAATGAAGAGATTGAATGATTGTAAAAACTATGAAAGCATGATCCATCGTTCATTGGATACAATCCGAATCCACCGATTAAGCTCAGAATCATCGACCCCAACTCCACAAAAAGCTACCACCGCGTCTATCTCCACTGCTCCAAAGTTAACCACTAAATAAGTGATTAGGTCTCTCAGTGTGTCAAGGTCCAATATGAATCCAACATCCCTGGTCGCAAGCTACATTTTTGTTCATGTCGGCAGCTTCCTTTAAAAATGGTCACGTAGACCAACTCTCAGTCAATGAGCTTGTCCAGTGGCCAAAGAAAAATCGAATCCGGCAAAAGCATATGATTGACTGGCATACGTGGCCATTTGAAATACACCTACATCTAGAAGAGCTTCATAATTTGTCTTCATATATATATAAATATATATACATATATATCAACCCAAGCCAGTTTCAGGAGAAGCTTCCTATATGACAGTTGTGTCTGACCTGTCATTAGTTAATAACGCTAAGTCATCCATTGTTTGAAAGCTCCACCAATACTTCTGGTGTTTGGTGTTCGAGGAGTGTGAGAGACCTTATCCACTACTCCTTTGTGCCACGCCACACCGACGGCGGCGATCTGTCTTGGCTCACAAGCCGCCTTCATAGTAATGTTTTGGAAATCAATCGGTACGGACAAGATAGGAGTCGTCTGGCTCTCCGCTCCGCGTTCTCCCTCTTCTCCTCCGTCCGCTTATCGGACACGTATCTCGAAAGCGATGGATCCGAGCTACCTCTTCGCGGATTCGGATCTCAGCAGCAGCGTCTGCGACCCGGCGCCGGCGCCGGACCGGTGCCCGGCCGACGTGGTGGCCCTCCGCCGCCTCTCGGAGCATCTCGGGGCTCTCCTCAGCTCGCCGGAGCTAGGGTTCTGCTCCGACGCCCGCATCACCGTCGGATCCGCGGCCACCGGCGACCCCCCGCGCGAGGTCCACGTCCACCGGTGCGTGCTTGCGTCGCGGAGCGCCTTCTTCCGGGAGCGATTCGCGCAGGGGGCGACGGAGCTGGAGCTCCGGGATCTCGTCGAGGGTTTTGAGGTGGGATTCGAGGCCCTGGGCGCGGTGCTGGACTACGTGTACACCGGCCGGGTGGGCCCGCTTCCGAAGGGGGTCTGCGAGTGCGTCGACGAGGAGTGCGACCACGTCGCTTGCTGGCCCGCCGTCGATTTCATGCTCCAGGTGCTGTTCGCCTCGGCTACCTTCCAGATCTCCGAGCTCGTCAGCCTCTTCCAGGTTAGCTCCCCTTTTCTGGATCCCAAAGTCGTGGTTTTTGCAGATTTTAAGTGGTTTTAGTGGAACGGTTTTTGTTCGAAATGAAATCTTGCTTGGGTTTTAGATTCTCGGGTTTATTCTTCAACCTGTTGGAGGATTTAAGTGATTTAAATCATTGCAATGTGTAGTAGAATATTTCTTTTTTTTTAATAAAAAAAAAGATTGGGGGTGCGATTTATTGGTGGATTGTCTTAAAAGTAATGATCACATATTGGCAAAATTTCCTTCTATTTTAAATCAGAAAATTGCTAATTTCGGTTAGACTAAAGATGATTGAATTGGGTTAGTATGGTGGTGTAAATGACATGAGAAATAGGAACTGGCAGTAATCTATGGAATTGCTACGGAGGTTAATGTTGTACTCAAACACACGTATTAATAAGAGGCATCAGTCTATACAGTCAAGGCTTTCGAATTTGATCCTGCAAAGAGCTCCTTATGGCCGGTAATAGGGCCAACCAACTCAAATTCCTTGAAAGTTTTCCCCCTTTTACCTAATATCATCAACTATTGGATGCTTATTGGAGTTACTAACAACTTATCTCCAGTTTCAGCCCCATTAACAACAATATTTGTTCTGATGAACCACAATCCTGCTCTTGGTTACAAGAAGCAGGAGTAAGAAAGCAAGGCTCTCGAGGAAATTTTATGAATGTGCTTGAGAAAACTGTAAAAGTAGGTTATCTGTTAATCAGAACTCACTATCAAGTGATATTCATATGGATCTTCAGGAGTCTCCAACGTGAGAGAATTAACAGCAGGCATTATGTCCTTTTTCCTATTTTTGCTGGTTTTACTTTAATTTTTTGGAATTCTCTTTCTTGTCTTTTTTTTTTCTTTTTTCTTTTTTGCCTTTTCACCTTGCCACCTTATCAAAGAATAGGGACAATCTTCTCTCTTTTTTCAACATATTTTTACTTAAAATATGTTTCTCTTTTTCTATTTTTCAAGGTAAGGAAAGACATTACTTGATGTTGAGAAATCTGAAGGAATTTGTCATGACACTTATCCATTACAGTGATTAGCACTTGCAAAATACAATTGGTTCTTAGCCAAGTTAGATTGATCTTACAAACGAACTTAATTTCTATGAACAGGGCCACTTTGGGCCTGCTTTCATGTCTCAGCTAGCTCACCTATGTATTATTACTTAACCAGCTTGCTTAATTATTTAGTCACATTCACAAATTTGTGCATTAGTATCTCTTTGTTAAATTTATTAGCTTCCTTGAAAAGATGGTAAACCATCAATATCTGTTCCATTGCAGCGGCACCTCCTTGATATTCTTGAAAAGGTGGCAACAGATGAGATGCTGGATATTCTACGTGTCGCAAATCTGTGCGGTAAAACGTGTTCAAGATTGCTCCTAAAATGTGTTGAAGTTGTGGTCAAGTCAGATCTTGATAATGTAACCCTTGAAAAGACATTGACCTCTGATATCGTCAAGCAAATCATGAAGTCACGCTCGGATGCAGGGTTACATGGACCAGAAGGCCTTGGTTTCCCAGATAGGAATGTGAAGAGCATATACAGAGCTCTTGATTCAGATGATGTTGAATTAGTGAAATTGCTGTTGGATGAGGGGCACACCAGTCTAGATGATGCATATGCACTACATTATGCAGCCGCACATTGCGATTCAAAAATTACAAAAAAGCTACTGGATCTTGATCGAGCAGATGTTAACCGTAAAAATCACAGGGGTTATACTGTTCTTCACATTGCTGCAATGCGTAAAGAGCCTAGCATAATTGTATCCCTTCTAACAAAGGGCGCTCGAGCATCTGATCTAACGTCAGATGGAAAGAAAGCAATTCAAATCTCAAAAAGACGTACCAGATACATAGATTATGAAAAGCCCAACCAACAAGGAAAGGCTTCTTGTAACGATAAATTGTGCATCGAGGTACTAGAGCAAAGAAGAGAAGAAATGTCTCTTCCTCTTGCGATGATGAGTGGTGACCTGCATCAGCGATTATCATATCTTGAAGCTAGAGGTAATTTGTCTTAGCACATAAATATTTTTTTAAAATTTTTGAGAATGCATTAGTTTATTCACCACCACTCTGGTTTGAACCGGAGACCTTTCACTTGGAGAGGAAGGTCACAGCTGTTGGCCGGTGCACTCACAATTAAATCTAGAAATATTTATTGTTATATTCCTGAGTTCCTGACCATGTCTGCATGTACTATTTTCACTTTTGCAAGTCATATATGTAGTATTGTGATTTATTTTGTGGAAGAAATCAGGAAACAACCAGCAGTCTAGTACCTGTGAGAATAAGATATTTTTGCTGTTTATTCTGGTTGGCTTTGAGATTGCCTTCAAATTTATCTGTGAATGTTGACAGATAAAATTCTTGCATGTGCAAGTACACAATCCAAATTTTTGTCTCCACTGTTTGATTTGGGAATGGTTTGATCCTGGTTGGTGGAATAAGTGAACCTTACGGCAAATGGAAGGATAAACCAAAATAGATCTAGTCGACCATTTCTGTGGTACACTTTAATCCAGCTTAGGTGGAATGAGTAAGTAATGGGCAGCTTGTCAGCTTTTTGAAATGCTCTTTTTGTCCCTCCCAACCTCCTTTATTATAGAGCCAAAGAAGTCATTTTTGCAGGATAAAGCGGAATAAAGAGGATTTATTCTGGTATATTCCCCAGCTTCCTGGATCAAACAGGCTATAGATTACTGATTTGTTTGACATTTTACCATCATAAGTTTGTCCTTGCAGCCTATGCAAATGCGCCATCATAAAGGGACTATTATACACCAAGGATAATGTTAACAAAACCAAATCCAACATTTTGTATGCAATCAACTATCTGGGGTATACCTATTTTGGAATTAGATCAGTCTATGACCCTCTCATGTAGGATATAAATGTCACAGATGATAAAATATTTACATGCAGCGAACTTGTTAAAGAACCTACATAAACATTGTGAAGTTATCTTCAAGTAATTATCGTGCAATCCAAAGGCTACTAGTTTTTTTGAGATGAATGTAATTATTCTTTCTTAACTTTGATTAGGTTGACCTAATGAAAATTTTGATGGAAGACTCTGTCTCACATATGGAGGTGAGTTTGAAATATGAATCTTCATTACTGTATATTGGGATCACTTCTATGACTTGATTTGTGCTGGACATGTTCAACATTGTGATGGATGCCTCTCTCATCTCATAAGGAAGTTTGTAATATGAACCTTCATTTTTGTATATTAGGATCGCTTATAGGACTTAATTTGTGTTGGATACATTAAAATATGTGTGATTGTTTCTGTAGTTGAGTATATTGGACAGAAGTGAGCCTTTGGTTGGTTGAAAATAATAATAAAACACAATTGTAAATATTTATATGACCAAACTATGCAGCAAATCCTGTTACCAACCTTAATAGCTGAAAGAAAGTTCTGCTGATGGTGTTGCTTTAGACATCTAATATAGTTGATTGATTTGGTTGCATCTTGATGCAGTTACTCTAGCAAAGATCTTATTTCCCAAGGAAGCAAAAGTTGCCATGGACAATGCTCATGTGGATGGTACTCTGGAGTACACCTCAAACCTCCCTACTAGCAATCAGAGGATGGCAGTGGATTCAGATAGAACACCTTTTGAGATGAAGGACGAATACATATCTCGCATGAGGGCTCTCTGGCGAACAGGTATCTGTCTCTGGACCTTATTTCCTTCCAATCACATGTGATATTAATTTTTTATTGATATTAAGAAAATGTTCAAATTTGGTGACAAGGTACCTTGACTTTAGAAACCTTCAAAGATTCTACTGCACTTTTTTGAACCAAAAAAAGGGGAATAATATAAAAGGAATGGATTCTTACATGTCAATAAAAGAACATATATTGAAATGAAACTGAAGTGTATAGAATGTTTTCCCCCATTTTCTGGCAGCCAATTGGTCGTACCATTAGCTGATAATAGTGTGTGAATTGTATACAACGTTATGGAATGATCTCTTTTCTTTTAATTTATATAGGATGATATTTTTTTTTTTTCTTTACCGTGATAAAACTGCAATTCTAAAAAATTCGAATAATTGACTCTTGTCCAATGGAAGACTGGATCCATGATCATATGATTTAGCATCTAAATCAACCGGCAAGAGACTATCAAATTCTAGAAACATCTGAAAATGTGATTTTATCTTGATTTGCATCACTGCAATTAATTAATAAACAGACTTTATGGCGCACCAAATGCCATCTTATATCGAGCTTTTCCGTCTAGCTTAAAGGGAGCAGCAAGAAACTGGTACTCGGTGTTGAAGCTGGGTACGATCTTCTTCTTTGATCAGATGAGCCATCAGTTTGTAGCTCACTTCGTCAGCAGTCGACGTCTGCGCCGAAGTTCAGATTTTCTGATGAATATCAAGCAGAAAGAGGAGGAATCGATCCGGGCTCATGTTATCCGGTTTAATACTGCTGCATTGAAGGTCCGGAACCTGGATCAGTCTTTTGCAATGACCGCACTCAAGGGCGGCCTTCAAAAGAATTATTTGTTGTTCTCCCTGGAGAAGAAGTACCCAAGAGATTTTGCCGATCTGCTAGCTCGGACTAAAGGATATGTCCAAACAGAAGAAGCCCACAAGTTGAAGGATGAGAAAGCCGCAAGAGAGCGGCGGGCGAGTCCAATAGATCCGTTACTGATAGAGGGCCGAATAAAGTTCGACCGCGCTCATGGACTCCCTCAAAGCACAAGCGAGTCCGAACTTCTCAAGCTCGTCATCAAAGAAGCCCCAACAGAAGTGTGCGAAGTTCTTTCCTCAGAAGGTTTTACAACTATGCCCCCCTTAATGCTTCTAAAACTCAAGTTCTGATGGAAATTAAGAATCAACTATCAAGATCAGAAGAATTATGATCTTCCCCAAATAAGTGCAATCGAAGCAAATATTGTTTGTATCACATGATCATGGCCATGATACTGAAGAATGCATTCAGCTCCAAGACGAGATCGAGGAGCTCATCAGGAGAGGTCGGCTGGATCGATTCCTTAGATGCCGGCCTGAAGCAGGAGAAGATCAGCCAAGGGCGCTGCTGCAGCTAGAACCACCAATGAGGGAGAAACAACAAGGAGATCGGCCGTCTTCCGGCATCATCAACACTATCTTTGGGGGGCTTAGTACTTCGGCAAGCTGCCATCTCTCAGCCTCGAAGCTAGGGGAGGCTTGCCCTAAATTGGGAAGGCCCGTATGAAATAGAGGAGATCGTCTGGCTCGGAACTTATCGCCTGAAGGAGCTCGGAGGAACAACGCTTTCACGATCTTGAAACTCAGAGAGTCTGAGAATGTACTGTCAGTAATTTTTCTTCAATAAAACTTCTTCATTTCAACATTATTGTTTCTTGGTGCAAAAACTATGTGACAACATAAAAAAAGTAATCAAAAGTGCACATGTTAGGAACATGAGGAGAATCTCGTCCTAACATGGGCATGGGCAAGTCAAAGACCTCCGGTTATTTAAAACAAGGTGAGAGAAGAGGCCCCAACAACGGTCCTAATGTGCCCCTATAGTCCATTAGGAATAGGAGGATCTCATCCTGACGTGAGCAAAGTCGGAGGCCTCATTCATTTTAGACGAGGTGAGGAGAAAGGCTCCGACAACGGCCCTAATATGTTCCTATAGCCTGATTAGGAACAGGAGGAGAACCTTGTCCTAATGTGAGCAAAGTCGAAGGGCTCGTTCATTTTAGACGAGGTGAGAAGAGAGGTCCCGACAACGACCGTAATGTACCCCTGTCGTCTGTTAGGAATAGGAGGAGAACCTCATCCTAACATGAGCAAAAGTCAGAACCTCGTAGGCCAAAGACATGGAGAAGGAAGAAGCTCGATGGAGAATCCTAACATGTATTTTTCCACAACAACCTAATTACGTCAAATGTGAAAGGCAGAACCTTATCTTGGTTTGCAAGAGAGGTCCTAGTTCGACGTCCACAACAGGCCCGGCGTCCGCAACAAGCAACAAACGTGAAAACCCGGGATCGGAACTCTCTTCCGAGCTTTAATCTCAATAGGAGATAAGATCTCCTTCAACCTCGGTTGGAGCTTCAACATCAACCTCAACAGGAGACAAGATCTCCTTTAATCTCGGCTGAAGATAAGATCTCCTTCGAGCTCCAATCTTTCAACAGAAGATAAGATCTCCTTCGACCTCGGCTGGAGATAAGATTTTTTTCGAGCTTCAACGTCAACCTCAACAGGAGATAAGATCTCCTTCAACCTCGACTGGAGATAAGATCTCTCATGAGCTCTAATCCTTCAACAAGAGATAAGATCTTCTTCAATCTCGGCTGGAGATAAGATCTCCTTCGAGCTTCAACGTCAACCTCAACAGGAGATAAAATCTTCTTCAACCTCGGCTGGAGATAAAATCTTCTTCGAGCTCCAATCCTTCAATAAGAGATAAGATTTTCTTCGACCTCGGCTGGAGATAAGATCTCCCTCGAGCTTCAACGTCAATCTCAATAGGAGATAAGATTTTCTTCAACCTCGGCTGGAGATAAAGATCTCCCTCGAGTTCCAACCCTTCAATAGGAGATAAGATCACCTTCAATCTCGGCTGGAGATAAGATCTCCTCTAAGCTTCAACGTCAACGTCAACCTCAACCTCAACAGAAGATAAGATCTTCTTCAACCTCGGCTGGAGATAAGATCTCCTCCGAGCTTCAACGTTAACGTCAACAGAAGATAAGATCTTCTTTCGAGCTTTAACGTCAACCTCAACAGGAGATAAGATCTCCTTCAATCTCGATTGGAGATAAGATCTCCCCCAAGCTTCAACGTTAACCTCAACAGGAGGTAAGATCTCCTTCAACCTCGGCAGGAGATAAGATCTCCCTCGAGCTTCAATCCCAACGGGTGTAGAGTCCAAAAAGAATTTCGGCAGTCGTCTTTTTGTACTTCCTTCTTTCGAATTTCAAACTCGAAAGTGGGGGGACTATTGTTGGGGATAAATTTCGCTCCCGTCGAAGTCCAGTCTGATGCTTAGCCTAATGCAACTGGTAATCACGAAAGAGCTTTGATTAAAAATTATTTCTCCAGCAGTCGAACCCCAGTCGAACTTCTTTAGCAGCTGAACTCCTCCAGCGGTCGAATCCCTCCGAACTTCCTCCAACGGTCGAACCCCAGCTAAACTCCTTCAAGCAGCCGAACTTCTTCCGGACTTCTCCTTCGATCGAACTTCTCCATCAGTCGGACTTCTTTCAGATTTCTCCTTCAATCGGATTCCTCCAGGAGCCAAACTTCCTCTGGACTTTTTCTTCAGTCAGATTCCTTCAAGAGTCGAACTCCTATCGGACTTCTCCTTCCGTCGGATTCCTCCAGGAGTCGAACTCCTACCGGATTTCTCCTTCCGTCGGATTCTTTCAGGAGCCGAACTTCTTCTGAATTTCTTCTTCAGTTGGATTTTCTTAGGAGCCGAACTTCTTTCGGACTTCTCCTTCAGTTGGATTCCTCCAGGAGCCCAACTCCTTCTGGACTTCTTCCTCAATCGAATTCCTCCAGAAGTCGAACTCCCTCCGGACTTCTTCTTCAATCGGATTCTGTCAGGAGCTGAACTTCCTTCAAACTTCTCCTTCAGTCGGATTCCGTTAGGAGCCGAACTCCTTCCGAATTTCTCCTTCAACCGAATTCCTCTAGGAGCCGTACTCCTTTTGGACTTCTCTTTCAGCTGAACTTCTCCACCAGTCGAACTTTTTCAGTTGAACTTCTCCATCAGTCAGACTCTTTCTGGACTTCTCCATCAGTTGAACTCCATCCAGATTCCTCCAGCGAATTACTTTCAGATTTCAAGTAGCATTCCTCCCGGATGATCCTCTCTAGCCGTATTCTCTTTAGGAGTCCGAACTTCTCTGAAATTGACATACGTCAAAGCTCTTCACCTCTCCACGTGGCCTTAAGCGGCTCAGTACTGGACAGCTATGGCTGTCACTATCAGTCTACTGCAGGCGGTGTCCCTCTCCGTAATAAATCCCATGCGGTCTCGAGCGACCAGCTATCGGACGGCTATGACTGTCACTATCAGTATGCTACAGACGGCATTTCTCTCCATAATAAATCCTACGCAGTTTCGAGCGGTTAGCTACTGGACGACTACGACTGTCACTATCAGTCTGCTTCGGACTCCATCTATAAAAGAAACCTTCCAGATACGTTTTTTCTAAGCTCTCTTTTTTTTTCTAAAACTCTGCTAAGTTCTTTCCTGAGCATTCCGTTTCTGTTGGCTAGAAGAGTTGACTTGATCGTCGGAGGGTTCTGTCAGAGCCACCATTACTGACTTCGGGTGAGACTTTATTTTGTAGGTCACCGGCGGTGACCTCTTCTTCCTTAACTCCAGTTTGATCCAGCATCAACCAAATTCTGCACCAACAGCATATATCATAAAATTACAAAATGGCTGTGTATTGTGTAAGTGAAGGTTTGTTCTTCTATTTGACCCCTTACTCTGACTAGTCTACGGAGGTATGAACTAGTTGGCCCTGGAACTAGTGGAATTGCTGCTTGGTTCCCCCGAAAAGTTTTGTATTGAACTAGGGACCTGACCTGGCCTGAACTAGCACTTCAAAGAGGGACAAGGGTAAAAGATGTCATGTATATATTTGTGTATATACGAGGAGATATCAAAAATAATATGATCATAGTTATGGTAGAACCTTTTAGATTTTAGACCATCACAAGATCCTCCAGAAAGAGAGTTGGGCCACCTAGAGAGAGAGAGAGAAATATGCTTTAGCATATGGTCATTTTTTGGGTAGACTGCACATCTAAAGCCATTTTCTTTTCTTCTTATATATATATATATATAACTTGTTATACATGGAACCTAGATATGGAAGTCTTGAAATTCAAATCGATGGAAACTTGTGGTGTTGTGGCACTGCAAGTCTGGCTGGATAAGGGCTTAGTCACAAATTTGAAAGTCTAGTCGTGTAGGCATCTCACTAAAATAGTAAGGATTGACATATGGAGGAGAGGGGATCACATTTGAGATGCTTTTGGAGCGAACAGAAATGATTGATAAATATCACACTACCATATAGTTATTAAGAAATGATTAGTACTTCAGTAACTGAGAAATCTAACTCCAAAAGTCAGCTAGTTTGTTACAATCTTATTGCTCCTTTTGAACTGGCATTGTGAAGTGTGCCACATAATGAGGCAAAGGAAAAGGTGAAAGCCAGCTGAATTACAATTTGGAGTAAGATTTCGAGTTACTGTAGCATTCTTCCAGGGAACAAGGAGCTCCACTTTGACAAGCAGAGTGTCGGCACTATCCCCCAACGCCGAATTCTTTATCCCTTTCAAATGAATAATTGTCAAGGACGATGCTGAAAGGAATGAAGCAGTTGTTGTAGGTAGGATGTTGTGTTGAACCTACTGTCCTCTACTCTCTAGATATCTTTTGCCATCTTGAGAATGCTCAAATTTTGAAGTAACTGCGATGATTTGAGCATATACCTCTCTCTTAAGGATTCAATAGCCATTTGGTAGGATTGGAAACGTTCTTCTTGCCTTTACGGTCTCTCTTGATTCTTTGCACTCGTGAAGCGGAGACAAGCATGATCTTATTGTCAAATCACTTAGGAGTTTTATAACTCACCTTTGGTGGTGGAAGGTCTAAGAACCCTCTCTAAGCACTTGATGCAAACATGATGGTCGGATGGGATGGCCTATATTATTGATCAGCCCTTTAAGTCCCTTCTTAGTTATTCTCGATCAAGTACCATACAATGTAGATTATTGCTGACAAGCATGTAGAAGGTGACAAAACTTGTCGCGCTCCAAATTCGGAATATGATACGGTCATGCTATCGAGGGATATCATCCTCGATAACACAAAGCCTATCGATCATAATCAGTTAAAATCCATCATAATTAAAATATAAATAAATATTCAATTTCATGATTTCCTCAAATAATTAAACCAAGATTGGTTCAGAGCATCTAAATCCGAAATTAAAAATCAAATCCATATCTCAAAATTATAAATAAACAACTACAAATTTATGATTAGACTAAGTTCAGTTATAAAATTTTCAAGCTTGCTATGCAGGTCCTCAAGCATGGATGCTTCATCGGTCCTAACTTTATTCCTCTGTAATATAAAAAAAAAAATAAAAAGGGTATGAGCTACACTAATTCAATAAGTAAAATCTACACTTCCTTACTAGATCAAGCATAAGTTTTTCCACGATAATGTAGCATTTAGAAAATAACAGATTATAAAATTAAAATATTTTATAGAATATATAATAAAATAATTTATAAAAATAATCATGCATACATAAATCATGAATATTTCATAAACATGATGATTCATAGAATCTTTTTGTTATGCGTTCATGTCATGTTGTAAAATCTTGCTCACAGATATTTGTACTATGGTCACCATATACCCATGACAAGACTGTAATCTTATCATACCAACTATTATAATCTGCTGGCGAAGGTCGTACATAGTTATCTGAGAGCTTTTAAAATCTTTATATATTTTTTTTAAAACATATGTATGCATATATAAAAAAATAATAAAATTCATGCTTCATAAACATGTCTTTTCATAAAACATATTCATAGAACGAATGGTCATAATAAAATATGCTTTTTCATATCTTATATATTGATTCTTATTTTATGAAAATATGATTTCATCAACAATAATTCATTTGCATGAAAAATATAATAATTTGAAAGTAAATAAGGAGCATAAAATTTTACTTATCTCGATCGTCCTAGATTTTTAGACTTCGTTAGATGAATCAAGTAATCTTATTTTAAATATAAATTAATAATTAATTTTTATTTATTAAATTTAATAAAATTAAGGATAAATTATAGGAATATTTTCTCAAGTTTGGATCAATTTTACTTACACTCCTGTACTTCAAAAAGTATCAAATAGATTTTTAAAATTATCGAAACGTTCCAATAAAATTTCGACGATCACTTAATAGCTGATGGCGTTAATAAATTTTTTTTAAAATGATGTAAATACCCATCTCCTTCTTCCTCCCTCCTTCATGGTCGGTATCCCTCTTTCTCTCACGTCCTTCTTTCTTCCTCTCTTCCTCCCCTCCCTCGTCTTTCTCCCTTCTCCTTTCCTCCCTCATCTTTCTCCCTCCTCCTTTCTCTACCCATTCTCCTCCTCCCCTTCCTCCTCTTTCTCCTTCTCTCCTTTCTCCATCCATTCTCCTCCTCTTCTTCCTCCTCTTTCCCTTGTCATGATGGGATCTTCCTTCGTGGTCCATCAGTCTTTCCTCATCTTAACCTCATGGCTATTGTTTCTCCTTTTGTTCGTGGTGTTTGTTAGTTTCTTTTCCTATGGAATAAATTTTTTCTGATCTATCCATTTAGTTTCTTCCCTAAATCCTACGAAATTTCATGCTTTTACCAAAAATTAAGCTCTCAAAACCTTAAGGGACCTACTCATACCAGCACAACTCTTACAAAATCCTATATGCTTGAGAAAAACCCCAATCAGAACCTAAGAAACCCCTCTGATCTCCCTCAAGTGCTCTCTTTTCCCATAGATCTCCAAAAAAGAGAATGAAATGAAAAGAAAAGGAAGCAAAAAAAATTAATAATGATCAAACTATGTGGTAAAAAGCCTTATCTTTCTTTTTTTTTTTCCGTCTTTCTCTTGTTTTCGTCGAATTTTCCTCTGTTTTCCCTCGATTTTTCCTTTTTTTTCCTTCCTCAGGAGTCTCAAATGAGTGGGAAGTTTGGAGCAGCCAAATAGAAAGCTTAGATGATGGCTATGGTTTTGTGTTAGGTATAGACGATTTAGAGGAAAAGGATGAGGAGAAGTGGTGTTAGATATGTGTCCTAGAAGCCAAAATTGACTGACATTTGTTATACACTTCTAAGGACAAAATTATAATTTTGATTATAAATAATAAAATAAATTATTTTCTATCATAATGTGTATTTAGTGTCTGTGATACATCCCATGAGTTAATGGTAATGATAATTCTTATTTTCAAGAGTTGAAAATTTAAGACATGAATAATCATTATTAACTCATAAAATGCTCCCGACCATAGGATCATCATGAGGATGGTGATTGATCTGAAAGGTTGATGTACAATCGCTTCTCTTTAGTAGATGAGTCTTGAGTCTACGGTGTGGAGACATCGGAGCGAGAGTATAGGTACTCGTTAGAGAACGAGGGCACTGAGCGTGACCACCTCGAGTAGTCATTAGGAAGTCTACCTTCTCGTCAATGACTGACTCGATGCTGCAGTAGTGTGTCTGGTTCTTTGACCTGAGGTGCATCGGCAGTTCACCTTGAGGGTGTTATAGTTTGACTACACCATAACTCGATCTCCTAGCCATTCGGAACCCTGAGGTGTATGTTGGCTATAGCATGTTCATTGTAGGAACTGGATTGCATCAAGATGGAATCTATCTACCTCGGTGGTAGAGGAGCAGCCCTATGATGATCATGAGAATCAAGTCCAGAAGCCCATCATGGCCATGGCAGAGTGAAATAATAGAAAGAGTTTCTATTTAGATTTTCACATTGGACTTGAATCGAATGATTACATCATATGACAGAAACTAGGGTTTGACGAGTTCACCTTAACCCTAATCTGATCGGGGCTCAAGATAGAAGAACTTAATCACACAGGTAGCTGCACCAAGAGGTTCGCATTCAGCTCTGATGGGTTGCCACCATATACTGCTAGGTGTCACTGGTGGATTTTGGGAGCAATTAGAATGATTTAGATGATCGATCATTCTAGCTGTTTGAATCAGAAAAGTTCTGATCCATCGAAAGGAGTTTCGATGATGTCGATGATAGAGATCATGACATATCCCATTACCATACAAAACTGAACCTAACTGGATCACACAAACAAGGGTTTGAATCTGGATGATCATCAATTGGAACTGATCCAGTTCAATTGATCTGAATGAGATTCAATTAGGTTCAAGAAAATCGTGCTAGCACTCGATTGAACCTAACGTTCTTCCTTTTAATTATCATTTTAAGTTGTCTCGAATAAGCCAAATGTGTTTGTACTTACTCAGGTACTTTTACTTGGTCTGACTGGAACTTGTTCAAGTCAGAAAAGGATTGTCTTAATTTATGAGATAAATTTGAGACAACACCTGCCATTTTTCGTCACCTACTAATTCTTGTCTTTTGATTTTGGTCAAACGTTGACCTTTGATACTTAGACATCTGCCCATGTGTCATGCATCCATAGGAGATTGATTTTGGACTAGTCAACCTACTAAAAAGCAGGTGGACCAGGGGCGCACGCTTAGGGAGGTGTGCGCCCATGGATAGAGGCACCTGGAGTCCCATACAGATGGGACTCCAGTTACTTCGGGGTATCTACCTAGGTGGTGCCAAAGATTAGACTTTGATCAGTCTTAGGCGCCATCTAAGGATGATTTAGATGGGCTCTTATCTGATAAGATCAGGTGATGTCATCCCACCAATCAGATTTAGATATGATTGCACGAAGCGACGTGATTGGTCGGGATGATGTGGCACTGCATGGCGTAGCAGGGTCTATATAAACCCTGTCTGCGTCTAGTTTCAAAAAGCTTAGACCATCCTCCACGCCACAAGGCTGTCCCTCTCCATCCTCCACGCCATCTTCAGGTCTCCTCTCTCCTCTCTACGCCCAAGGGGTTTGGGCTTCAGTTTGGTGCGATCCAGACAAGAGAAAGGTGACGAGAAAAAAAGAAGGCAGCACTGCTGCAAGAGACGATACTCGATCTTCAAAAGAAGTTTTGAAGATCCTCTAAATCAGATCCAGATCTGATATTTGGAGAAGTGATAAAGAAAGAAAAGATCTTCAGATTCAGTCCGAGTGGATACCAATAGAGGTCAGGCACTTGCGTGGCTGATCTAAAACCTCAGGCAATCAACAGGATCATCATAGGATAATTTGATTATCCAACAACAATATACAAATTAAATCTATTTTAATTTATTTTTATTTTATTAGATCTATAAAATCAGATTTAAAATGTCTCATATCTGATCTGAATTCAAAAGAAAATTTTTTTGAAATATCTCTCTTGATCCAATCAAATCTGAACGAACCAGATCAGATTTTTCCTTTAACTGATATCAGAGCCAGGTTCTCATAAATTATTTAGATCTGATTTAAATTTATTTTTGATCTAATAATTAGGTGATTTTAGATGACATATGAGATGTGATTAGATCTAAAATCAGAAAAATTAAAATTAAATAATTTAGATCTAAGTTCTCCAAGATGCGTGACTAGTTGTAGAATAGAATTGTTCTATATATAGTTTTGCATGATCATAATTTAATTTGATTAAGTTATGATTTTAGATCAATTTATTTATTATTTTCTGATGTTATAAATGTTATAATAAGATCTAAAAAATAAAAAATAAAATTATTTAATTTTAAATGGTTCATATGAGATATGATTGAATGCATGTTTAGACTAGTTGTAGAATAGTTCTACATAATTATCTAGATTAGAATTTATTTTGATTAGATCAATTTAAATCTAATTTTTTAGATTATTATGAGATAATTTAGATCTGAAAAATATGCATGATTGATACATGAGATGTATGCAAAATATGCCATGATTAGATCTAATTTTTATATATGAGATATATGATATAGATCTAAAACTAGTTTTGTAGATTTTTATATGTTCCTGATTAAGGCGTTCCTCTTGGCCGTCCGGTCATAAGAACAAAGAAGGGTTTAAAGGCCCTCTCCTTCCATTCGATGGGGTGTTCTTATGATGTGTAGGGGTGCTGCGTGTTCGTCCTTAATCAGAAATCCAAAACTTACTTTCTGCAAAACCCTAGATCCTGAAACCCTAGGATTTATTGTGCATATTTTGTTTATGAACCCTAACTTAATTAAGAATTAAGATTATGGAAATATTTAGGTCTAAAATTGAGAATTTCAGATCTAAGACATATTCATAATACTGGGTTCGGGCTTGGGTAGCTCAATTAGGTCTAAGCGGTTGATCAAACCGAATCAAGAGTTGGTTAGATGGGATCAACAATGCTTAAATTGACCAGCCTAATAGGATTAAGTCTGGGTCAAGATCGAGTCACGAGTGATCGATCAAGCAAGACCTAATTAGGCTCAGAGGTTAGAGTCTGGATTGTAGGCTAACCCAATTGGTTCTGGCTCAATAATTTGGTGTCTAAGGTAAGTTTGGCACATACGACCGACTGGTTTTTAATTGGAAGCTACTCGACCTGAATGCATTCTTGTACGAGTTAATGGCATATTCCTTCCACCGGTCTCACTTACCTGGCCATATCTGTTGACACAGTTCTGATCTGAGGTGGTCAATAATCCGAGCTAACCCATGCCACTAGGTTAGTCATAATTGTTATGACTATGACAAGTCTAGTTTAATGAGACCTGAATCAATTCTTCCCTAAGAAAAGATTAAGTCTGAGGTCTTCCACCATTGTAGATGTGCGGGCCCTTCCCGGGTTGATTGTTCTCGGCTGGATACAGTGGCTCAGTTGCACCGGAAAGATGCAACCATGTCTATTAGGCATTGGATGCTATGGGCTGGAGGATGAGTTGGGCTCAATATTTCGGATACGGTGAGAGACTCAATTAGGAATCCAGTCTATGCAAATGGTGGGTCTGACTTAACTAAGGAGTGGATCAATATTTCGGATACGGTGAGATTCATGAATTAGAGACCAAGTTTGGGTGCACCATGATTAGAGAATCATTGAACAAGAGTTGTTCACTCATTGGCTAACCCATCACCAATAACTGTTAGGTGAGGTGATGAGTCAGTTGGTGAGACCGCACCACCCACTAGAAATCATTAATCGTGGAGATTTTCGCATCTCTACAGAGGAAGTGTAGGGATCCGAGAAAATAGTGGGAGCTAATTTGTTTAAAAATAAAATTTTTAAACAAATTGGTCAAGTCATAATTACAGTATCTAACTAGAATCTTTGACTCTCTACAGGAAAAATGTCTGCGTCCAACCCATTGGCACGTATCCTGGACACACATAGACTGACTGGACCCAATTATAAAGATTGGCTCAGGAACTACAAAATTATTTTGGGTTCCGAGAAGTTAACACATGTATTGGACCAGGACCCTCCCACCTTACCAGCTCGTCCATCCACTGAACAGAGAGCGTCTCTGAAAAATGGATTGACGAAGATAATAAGGCCAGATACTACATGTTGGGCTCGATGTCTGATGAGCTCCAGCGCCAACATGAAGATATCGGACTGCTCGCCAAATGTTGGCTCACCTGCAGGAGATGTTTGGTGAACAGAGTCGCGCAGCCAAATATCAAGTCACGAAATGACTTTTTAAGGCTAAGATGCATGTGATGGGCAGTCAGTCCAAGATCACTGTCTGACAATGATCAAGGACATGGAAGAGCTTGAGAAGCTCGGTGTGAAGTTGGACTTGGATTTGCAGAATGATATTATTCTGCAATCCTTGACTGATGCATATGGGCAATTCATCATGAATTACCACATGCATAAACTTCAAAATTCCTTTGGCCGAGTTAATGAATATGCTGGTTACCGCTGAGCTTTCTATGAAAGGTTCTAAAGGCTCAGTTCTTGCTATGGAACGGACTTCTTCCAAAAGAAAGTCTTATGGAAAGAAAAAGAAGTCTGTGAAAAAGCAAAAGGTGGAAGAAGGAAAGAAGAAAAAAGGCAGAACCGAAGAAGAAAGGCCGATGGCAAAGAAAAGTGTTTCCATTGCAACAGCGACGGCCATTGGAAGCGGAACTGCCCTACTTACCTGGCCACCCTGAAGAACAAGAAGGAAGGTCCTTCTGGAGGTATGCTCGTTATTGAGTCTAACCTTACGATTTCTTCTGCATCCAGTTGGGTGCTTGACTCTGGTTCTAGTGCTCATCTGTGCACTTCATGCAGGGTCTTGAGGATAGCAGGAGGCTGAGGGATGGAGACATGATCCTACGCGTCGGTAATGGAGCAAGAGTTGCTGCAGTAGCCGTGGAAACATACCCTCTTCGATTACCATCTGGTTTAGACTTAGTTTTAAAAGACTGTTATTATGTGCCTGCAGCTAGCAGGAATTTGATTTCTGTTTCATGCTTAGCACTAAGAAGGCTATGTGATTACCTTCTTTAAGGACCATTGTAACATTCTTTATGAAAGAAATAAAATTGCAGTAGTTTTCTTATTAACGGTCTTTATCATTACATATTGATGTATCTGTTTTCTAATATCAAGTAAAATGTGAATGCCATGAACGACCTTAGCTGATAGTCCCAAACACATAGGGAATCTATGGCACTAAGATTAGGTTCATATAGCAGAAGATAGGGTTAACAATGGCGAAAATCGGACTATGAGCCATTGATTTCGAGTCATATCCAATTTGTGAAGTCTTGTCTTCATGGCAAAATGACTAATGTTCCTTTTTGTAGGACATAATGGAAAGGGCCATGATTTATTAGCCTACATATATACCTGATGTGTGCGGTCCATTAATGTGTCGGTAGAGGCAAACTTTGTCTACTTCATGTAACCTTACGATGATTTATTTAGTTATGATATGTATATCTTATAAGACACAAATTGAAGCTTTTGAAAAGTTCAATAAATTCAAACATAAAGTAGAAAAGCAAACTGAAAAACCTAATTAAGGCTTTCGATACAGATCGATGGAGGTGAATACCGTTAGTCGAAATTCATTGACTATCTCAAGAAAAATGGCATAGCTCTAATGACTGCTACTTGGAACACCTCAACTCAATGGAATTGCAGAATGGAGGAAATCGACCCTATTAGATATGGTTACGATCCATGATGAGCTTCACAGACCTCCCTGATTTTCTTTGGGACATAGTTGTTAACTGCAATAACTACTGAATAGAGTTCTTCTAAAACCTACGATCATACCGTATGAAATATGCATGTTAAGAAATCAAGTAAGTCATCTCAGCAATTTGGGGTTGTCGGCTCATTCAAATAGACATACAAGACGTGACAAGTTAGACTTTAGTCTTTAAGAGCTCGAATTATAGGGATATTTCAAAGAGTCATTAGGATAATTTACATTCCAGAAGATCATATGTGATTGTAGTCGACATACCATCTTTCTAACAAAAATATTTATTCAATATAACGGCATTGGAAAGCAGATCAAGCTCGAGGACAGAAGTCTCATAAGAGCAATTAACAAGGACCAAATGCGAACCAAATCAGGTTGAGCCAATACAATCACAGCCTCCTCCATCTCGTAGATCAAAAAGAATTTTCCAACCTCCTGGAGTACTTAGTGACTATTTCAGAGAAAATGAGAGAAAATGATTTTCTCGTAAGTAATGGGATTCATGGTGATGATCCCAAAATCGTATAACGAGGCGATATCAGAATATCGACTCCGAGAAATGGTTAGAGGCAATATAAGTCAGAAATTCGACTCGATGCACGCAAATAAAGTCTGGACTTGGTAGATCCATCAAGAAAATATAGTACCATATTGCGGTGTAAATTGGATCTACAGAAAAGATTGCGTGTAGATGGGATATGGACAGACATTCAAGCTAGATTAGTAGTCAAAAAATTAATTAATCAACGTAAAGGCATGACTATCAGATATCTTTTCGTCAAGTATGCTATGCTTAAATCCATCCGCATCATTGCTGCCTGATTGCAGTCTATTTCGATATGAAATATGGCAATATGGACGTGAAACGGCATTATCTTAAATGAATATTTTAGATGGAGATATATATATGGAACACTGCTAGACTATTCACATTCAGTGATGTGATCACAAGGTATCAAGCAAAGATGCAAAGGTTTCATATATGACTTTAGGTAAACATCTTCGGAGTTGGAATTACTTTCGTTTGCAATGATGTGTACAAATTATTGATGTTCGTCGAAAACGAGGAGAACCATGTGTCTTCAAAAAGATCAGTGGAAGCACTGTTTCTTTCTCGTATTGTACGTGGATGATATCCTCCTTATTGGAATGATATTCTCATATTGACCACAGTTAAAATAATAGTTAATCCAAAGATTCTCTATGAAAGACCTAGAGAAGCATCCTATATATTTAGAATTAAGTCTATAGAGATTAGTACCAAATAAGATGCTACGACTATTCACAAAAGAGTACATAGAGGAATGCTAAAGAGGTTTGCCAGAAAAACTCTAAAAGAGTTGGTACCCTTCAGACATGCATTCATCTTCCATAAAAGAGCTTGCCTAGTACACTTATGAGAAACTAGAAGCGCATGGAGCAAGATCCCCTTATGCCCTCAGCTAATTAGGGAGTTCATGTATGCAATGTTATATAGTACGACTCTGATAAGCCATGCTGTGAAGTGTTACGAGCAGATATCAAGTACAAATTCAGATGAAAAACGACTGGACTGTACTGTAAAAATCTGTACTTAAGGTACATTGATGAAGAACTAAGGATATGTTGTTGTTTTGGTAAATGGAGACTCCAAGTTTAAGGAATATACAGACTGGATATTTATGGTTCAGATGTAGATGATCGAAAGTCAACATCTGCGGAGTCTGTTGTGTAATTGTGGTGCCTATCAGTTTGAAAGAGTTTTCAAAGCAGACAGTGATAGCAGATTCCACCATAGAAGCGAGAACTACATCGCTGCCTCAGAGCTACGGAAGGAGGCTTCTGATACAAAAAATTGCCGATAAGATCGAATAATCCATCGATGCCATTCCTCTATACTGCCGACACATATGGCGCCCATTAGCTCTGCTAAGAGCCGAGTCTCATCGAATCTAAGCAACATCGAGTTGCTACCATCTCATCCGTAAGAGTAAGGGTGCGGGCGAGTATTAGCGATTTATCTCGAAAAGGTGTACGTCAATGTCAAAGAGTCGACTCCGCAGACAATGCGGCGGATCCACTTACAAAGTCGTTGGGCTAGCAGAAGATTGAAACCCATCTTGAAAAGATGGGACTTAGATTTATAGCCAATTGGCTTTAGGTCAAGTGGAAGTTTGTTAGATATGTGTGCCCTAGAAGCCAGAAGTGGCTGACACTTATTATACACTTCTAAGGGCAAAATTATAATTTTGACTATAAATAATAAAATGGGTTATTTTCTATCATAAATGCGTATTTAGTGGTTTGTGATACATTTCTGATTGGCGTTAATGGTAATGATAATTCTTATTTTCAAGAGTTGAAAATTTAAGATATGAGTTTTCATTATTAACTCATAAAATGCTTTCGATCGTAGGATCATCATGAGGATGGTGATTGATCCAGAAGGTTGGTGTACAATCACTTCTTTATAGTAGATGAGACTTGAGTCTACGGTGTAGAAACACTGGAGCGAGAGTACATATATTCGTTAGAGAACGAGGGCACTGAGCATGACCATCTTGAGCAGTCATAAGAAAGTCTACCTTCTCGTCAATGACTAGCTCGAAGCTGTAGTAGTGTGTTTGGTTCTTTGACCTGAGGTGCATCGGCAGTTCACCTTGAGGGTGTTATAGTTTGACTATACCATAACTCGGTCTTCTAGCCATTCGGAATCCTAAGGTGTATGTTGGCTATAGCATGTTCATTATAGAAATTGGATTGCACCAAGAGAAAATCTATCTCCCTTGGTAGATGAGGACCAACCCTATGACGATCATGAGAATCAAGTCCATAAGCCCATGGCTATGGTAGAGTAAAATAATAGAAAGAGTTTTTATTAAGATTTTCACATCGGACTTGAATCAAATGATTAAATCATATGATAGAATTGTAGGTTTTGAGTTCACCTTAACCCTAATCTGATCAGGGCTCAAGATAGAAGAACTTAATCATACAGGTAGCTGCACCGAGAGGTTCGTTTTCAGTTCTGGTGGCTTGCCATCATATACTGCTAGGTGTCACTGATGGATTTTGAGAGCAATTAGAATGATTTAGATGATCGATCATTCTAGTTGTCTGAATCAAAAAAATTCTGATCCATCGGAAGGTGTTTCAGTGATGTCGATGATAGAGATTGCAATATATTTCATTACCATACGGAACTGAACCTAACTGGATCACACAAACAAGGATTTGGATCTGGATATCATCAATTGGACTAATCCAGTTTAATTTATTTGAATAAGATTCAATTAGGTTCAAGAAAATCATGCTAGCATATGATTGAGCCTAATGTTCTCCTTCAATTATCATTTTAAGTTGTCTCGAATGAGCCAAATGTGTTTGTGCTCACTTAGGTACCTTTACTTGGTCTGATTGGAACTTGTCCAAGTCAGAAAAGGATTGTCTTAATTTATGAGATAAATTTGAGATAACACCTGTCATTTTTCGTCACCTGCTAATTCTTGTCTTTTGACTTTGATCAAACGTTGACCTTTGATACTTAGACATCTGCCCATGTATCATGCACCCATAGGAGATTGATTTTGGATCAGTCAACCTGCTAAAAAGCAAGTGGACCAGGGGCGCATGCTTAGGGAGGCCTGCGCCCATGGATAGAGGTGCCTGGAGTCCCATACAGATGGGACTCTAGTTACTTCGGAGTTTCTACCTAGGTGGCGCCAAAGATTAGACTTTGACCAGTCTTAGGCACCATCTAAGGATGATTTAGAGGGGCTCTTATCTGATTGGATCAGGTGATGTCATCCCATTAATCAGATTTAGATCTGATTGCACGAAGCTACGTGATTGGTCGGGATGATGTGGCACTGCATGGCGTAGCAGGATCTATATAAACCCTGTCTGCGTCTAGTTTCAAAAAGCTTAGACCATCCTCCACGCCACAAGGCTGTCCCTCTCCATCCTCCACGCCATCTTTAGGTCTCCTCTCTCCTCTCTCCTCTCTACGCCCAAGGGGTTTGGGCTTCAGTTTGGTGCGATCCAGAGAAGAGAAAGGTGACGAGAAAAAAAGAAGGCAGCACTGCTGCAAGAGACGATACCCGATCTTCAAAAGAAGTTTTGAAGATCCTCTAAATCAGATCCAGATCTGATATTTGGAGAAGTGATAAAGAAAGAGAAGATCTCCAGATTCAGTCCGAGTGGATATCAATAGAGGTCAGGCACTTGCGTGGCTAGATCTAAAATCTCAGGCAATCAACAGGATCATCATAGGATAATCTGATTATCCAACAACAATATACAAATTAAATATGTTTTAATTTATTTTTATTTTATTAGATCTATAAAATCAGATTTAAAATGTCTCAGATCTGATCTGAATTCAAAAGAGAATTTTTGAAATATCTCTCTTGATTCAATCAGATCTGAACAAACCTGATTCGAAAAACTGAGATTTTTTCTTCAAGTGGATGGAAAGAAAGGGAAGAAGAAAAGAGAAGAGGACAATGGGTAGAGAAAGGGGAGGAAGACAATGGGTGGAGAGAGAAGAGGAGAAAGGAGGAGGGAGAAAGAGGAGGAGAAATGGATGAAAAGAAAGGAAAGGAAGAGGAAGAAAGAAGGAAGAAAGTGGGAGAAAGAGGGACACCAGCCATGGAGGAGGGAGGAGGAAGAATATGGGTATTTTTGTCATTTTAAAAAATTTTATTAACGGAGATAAATGGCTGGATTATATTGAAACATATCGATAACTAGAAGAGCTAGTTTGACACTTTTTAAAGTACAGAGGGTGTAAGTAAAATTGAGTTAAAGTAGGAGTGTTCGTATAATTTATCATAAAATTAAATAATAATAATAAAAGACAATTGACCAATTGATCAATTCAATAGACCATGTGTGTGCTAAATTGATTCGAGGTCATCTTGTCGGAGTCTTCATAGGTACCTAAAAGAGGAAGGCATGGCTCGAGATTAGAATTCCTAAATTTTTTTTTAGAGAGAAAGTGGGGAGAGAATCTTTGTATCCTTCATAAGAGGTAATCATGATCGAGATTATCAGAGGTCATATCAGGATAACTCAATAGAGGTTAAGAGTGATCAGATTCTATAAATATTTGACAAAGATTGAGCTGGGATCCGACCTACTGCATGGATATCAAAGCAGCCTCCGGTCATCTTGTTTTTATCTCAGATTCACATTGGAGTTCATAGAACAGATAGAGAGAGGACAGAGAGAAACCTAGGGAGAGAAATAGAGGAGAGAGAAAATCCTTTTCTCCCTTTTTTTTTTAATCTTCTTTCTTTCTTTTTCTTTTTCTTGGTTGAACAAGGGAGGGCGGTGGTTCTTTGCTGGAAGACCGGTGGTGGATGGTAGGGCATAGGTGGCTGGCGATGCAAAGCAATGGACAGCCGGCGGTGAGGATCGGCCAGCGAGAAATCAAAGAAGAAATCCGAAAAATAGGGGATCCACTCTTTTTGTGTTTTTTCGATCATTGGTCGATCATTGGCGGCCATGACCTTGGGAAAAGGTGGTCGGGAGGTTAGGAGTCATGAACCGAGGGTGCGGCCTCAAGGATGACGGCGCTGGTGGCCAGAAAAAGGGGAAGAGGACTTTGCTAAGCAGGGGAAAAACATGGCGTTTTGCTTGTGGGGCTTTTTTAGTAAATCCGGCGGTTGACGGAGGCACCCAAGGCTGCAGGAAGAAGGAGAAGGAGAGAAAGAAGGGTCGATGCTGATCTCTGGCTCCAGTAGCGTCATCGGCTTCAATTTCTGGTGAGCACGAGTATGGGAGGCTGCGGCTTCAATGGAAGAAAAGAGGGAGAAGAAAGAGGAAGGATGGTCGGGCCCATCGTGGATGGCCTTGGGAGAGGTAGGGGAAGATTTATAGGCGACTCTCAAGAGTTTTTGGCTGCCTTTAGGAGTCTGACTCTTAGTCGGACACGAGGGAGAAGACTTCTATTGGAAGTCTTCATCTCTCCTTTCTTTCCTTCTTTTCTTTTTTTTTTTTTTGGCTGCTTTAAAAGTTGTGCATCTGGATGTTTTGGATTAGGTTATCACAAAACTAGTCTCTTGGTGTGAGAATTCATGCAGATGTGTATTTAGTCCCACATCGATTATTTTCTGAAAAGATCTTGAGTACTTATATAGGATCGAAAAATCTAAATAATATCTTTCAACTAGTCTTTTTGGATGAGGTCTTGGGTTATTACAAATGGTATCTGAGCGATTCCAGCTCATAACTTATGTAGACTAGGTGATGCTGCAGCACAGGTTCATTGGATTGATCATGGGCTGGTCGTGGTGTTTATAGATGGATGCATAAATTTAGACACTTAGTCTGGCGAAGCTGCAAGAGTTTAAACGGAGGGTGTATGGGAGGATCCGTGCGGGCATGTATTTAGTCGAACGCTGATTATTTATTGAAAAAATCTTTGATACTTATATAGGACACCTAAATAATTTCTTTTGGGTAGTTTTTTTTGGGTGAAGTCCTGGATTGTTATACTTGGTGACTACGTGCAAATAATGATACGATAAAACACGGCTTTGAAGAAATTGTCATGAAGCCCGTTAGTCCCATAAATGAAGGAGCCACATATATGAGTTCTTCTATTGATAGAATTCAGATTATGTGCCGGGATTAGCTATGATGTTTCTTCAAGTTGTATTTTGTCATATAATGCGGAGTTCCAGCTAAAATCAACAGAACTCTCTCACATCATCGCATAAACACAAGGTCTAGCCCCTTATCATCCATCCATCTATTTGGGGTCGGAAATTCTCAAATGGTCTGGTAAATGATTCTTCAAGTCTAACTGTTCATATTTTATGCGGTATTGCAATACTCACTAAGCTATTATTGACCAGTGGAACTTGGGATGCACTTCTTCCCTCGGTGCTCGAAGGTGCTTAACAAGATTGTGGATGATGACTTATCAGAATTCACCGGTCTTGAGCATATTACCTCAGAAGAGCGAAAGAGAAGGTACCTGGAACTTCAAGATGAAATGATGAGAGCATTTAGCCAGGACAAGGAGGAGTTTCCCAAGTCTGTCTTACCCTCTTCGTCATCCAAATCAGTACGAGTTGTTCGAGCAAAGGTTGCCAAGAAATGACGGTTACCATTTTCTTTCTCTCTTTCTTTCTTTTCTCATTATATCTTTTTAATCTATTGCCCCTCGAACCTTGATTTGTATCATATATTGGCCCTTCAAACTTTGATTTTTCTCTTTTCATTAAGTCATGTAGCGTCTCTTCCAATAAATTTGTAACCTAGTGGTGGAGATGTACATAGAGATGATTGAACGATGCATGCTCCCTCCGCGATCGTACTTGAAGATCGCTGAGCAACCATTCTAGCTATTCATGTAAAAAGTTATGACTGCTGTTCTCTGGTCGGTTGCACCAGCTAGAATCTCTAGATATACAAAATTATTCCAACTCTTATGCAAACCATCTCCCGTTCCATCTGGAACCACCATGGCAAATGGTAATAGAATCGAGTCGGAAGAAGAAAAATCTTGTATCGTTATCATTTTTCAATGTTAAATTGGAGCCATAAATCAAGATTTTAGTTTACTCTGTCAAGATCGGTCAGCAGGTTAGGGGTTGGGGAAAAGGTAAAACGATATTTTTTTCCGTCCTTGGTGTGGTGCCTAATGGATCTTATCAATTCAAAAGAAGCTTTTCACTAAAAAATGAGGCATCTGTGAGAAAATGATGCTTGTCCTCTAGGCATTAGGAACAAATTAATGGTTTCCTTCCAACCATCATACGAATGCATCAGATCATTACGTCTGCAGCTTCGCATACAACGCCCGGATCCCCAAATAATGGTAAGTGATCGAGGAACGCTCTATGGCATTGCTTTGCTTGAGCGGGTGGCACGACGCCCGGAACAAAGCAGGCACGGCAGTTGATGCGTGTAATAAGATTCGACCGAAATCAACCAGCATCCTCACAACAAAAACAGAATGTCTGGCTGCATGTGAGACAGGTGATCAAACTGTGAAATATAATGAAAGCTTAAGATCAGTCGAACCTTTAGGATACATTTGATTATACTTTTTAAATTTTAATAAATATTTTTTATTTTTTATTTTTTGTTATTGAGCAAAAATAAATAAAAAAACAAAAAGACATGATAATTACATTACTGTAAAACAAAAAAATAATTATATACAAAATAAAAAAAAAATTATTTTACATATAAAATAATTATTTCATTTTATTTTATTTTATTTTATTTTCTTGATGTTACCAAACATTGTTTTTTTTATTATTATTTTTATTTTTTAAAAATTAAAAAACAAAAAACTTTTTTTTTTTTTTTTTTTTTAATGTCTAACTAAATGATGAAACTGGATTAACGTGCACTTTGCATATCAACCACAAGCCACGAGAAGCATTGTTAAAAGGGATGGCCCTAGATATCGAGGCTGTAGCTTTAGGAGTCCATTAATTGCAGACAGCATATACCTCCATGACTTGAACCATTCTTGGCACCTGTTTGCAACCTCAGAACAGAGACGAATTCATGACGATACAAGTTGCACATGAGACTCTATCGATAAACACAAGATGTCTAACGAGCAGCTTAAATGAGCAATTTCTGATCATAAAATGCCAAACTCTGCTCAAGGCGAAAACAAGGTGTGGGACCACCGGAACTTTTTGAACGAACAACATGACAAACTAAAAAAGATATGATTTAAAATGGTTAGAGAATGTTTTACAGCAGGTTTCAACTCTTAACCATGAGCAAAGTCTTATGAATCAGTATCTGAGACGAGGCAATTTTGGGTAACAGTGCCATGAAATTTCTAAGAGTCGGTTACTTCTAGAAGAAAAGGCTTTGAAGGTTCCTGAAGACAAATAAGCCCCATACACAGCAAAGTTCGAGCCACAAATTATAAGCCAAAGAGCCAGATCAAAACACAACTTCCAGTAAGCAACCAATAAAGATAATTAGCTAGGGGTCACATGTCTGGAATCATTCCAGGCACGTGCCAACTGCAAACCAAAATGGACAGATTTACAAATCCGAGCTAGCAAAAACAATGTGTTGTTACAGAACATATTGCTACAATTGCAGATCTGAATTATTATTTCTAGCATGCAACTACTAGGGGATCAGAGAGTATGGTTATATTTAGATCACAACAATCTAATATTTCAAAGGGATGGTGCACTTCCAGAATACTACCAGACTTGGTAAAGATATGATGTTATACGGTGATTCTTGCTCTACCTTTTGCCACCCTCCGAGCAATGACCTTCCGTCCACCTCTCGTCGCCTTACTGAGCAAGGCAATGCACATTGTCAATTCTAGGGAAAACAACAGCTAGAAAAAACATTTGCCCATGAGTATATAGAAATGTCTATGCAGCATTTCTGCAGTCTTGTGAACAAACTAGCACACCTGATTAGCATCACAGAAAGTGGAGAATAAAAGAAGATTATTACACAAAACCACCATGAAATAAGTAGCAGCCAGACCGCCAAAACCGAAAAAAAAATAGGGTCAGTGACAAAGCTCCTCCATGAAGAGCCCTTTGATTCACCATGATGGTCAAGGTGCTTGCAAAGTGCATCTCCATGTGCTTAGCCAAACTAAATCGACCTCTTTTTATGCACATCACGCTATTTTTCCTTCCACGTACAGAAATTACCATACCATGTGCTTCCTATTAAAAGGACTTATTGGTGAATAAGGATTCACAAAATCAATGAAAAATAATTTGGATAATGTGCAATGGTTATGGTTAGATTATATGTACAAATGAAAAGGGTAGACTTTCAGTGATGGATGGCAAATCTAGTCACATTATATGTCCAAATTATAACATAGTCAATTATAAATTAAAATTGCATGGAAGTTCTTTGGTTCATCCATAAGCGTGATTGCCGGACTAATCTAATTCCTATACCATCTAGAAAGGAATAATCATGAGTGCTTTTGCACATGCTTCACAAATATGCTAAAGCAGGTCTAATTGCACTTTTTGTCAAAGAAACATGTGGAAGAAATTAACAAACAAATTTCTTCTGTCCAAAGGTGTGGTTGACTGGTCATAAAGCATTCTAAACATTGGCAGCCACAAATAATTTAGGTTGATCATGTGCCTGTAAGTGTGTGTGTGTGTGTGTGTGTGTGAGAGAGAGAGAGAGAGAGAGAGAGAGAGAGATACACACACACACACACACACACACACACACACACACAGAGAGAGAGAGAGAGAGAGAGAGAGAGAGAGAGAGAGACCGTGCAAGGAAACCATGAGTTCTCTTGCGCTTGATATGGCTTGGTTGGTAAGTTCTTTTTGGAAGTAGGAACAAAGGCTCATTCACCAAAGCATCATTTCCTGAAGAAAAGAATCAGTATTAGCACCGACAAGCTCCATTAAATATATTCCTTGAACTTAAGAATATATAGATACTAAAAATATTCAAATTTCTAATAGTTGTAGTGCCTGAATATTGCTGTGCTAGTTAAACCATAAACTTTAGTTTAGGATCCAATTGACTATCATCACAAAAATCAAACATCTCCAACCTAGTAGTATAAAAGCAAAAAGCCACATAACTTTTGGAGTAATATGAAACAGATCGAGCAGACTTTAGAATACCAAGTTAATAAGATCACAGTTCACGTCTAAATTCCTCATCAATTTGTATTCAGCATATGTGCTTCCAGTATATCTACTTTATATTACTATCCAATCAAAAGAAATACTAAGGAAGGAAAATAATTATAAAAGATATTTCTACATCTATATTAAGGTAGAAAAAAGCAGAAAAATCAGCACAGATAAGGACAGCCAAATAAGAGGAAGGTCTCCTAAACCCTCCACAAGTCCTCCAGGTAAAAGCTATAGATTGTCTCCCAAAACTAGCACCAACCATATATCAGCTGCCTGGAACAACAAGGCTACCTTGACTCCACAAATTCTTCATCAATACCAAGAAATTTAAAATGCCAACTTAATCCTGTATACAACATGCTACAATGTATGTCTCCATATTTGAGGAAGTCTTGGTTCTCTTTAGATATGCTGTTACACATCTGTGTTGCAAGGTCCTGGATGCGAGAATTGGATTCGGACAAGAGGGAAAAGAGAGATGTGAGGATATGTAGGACAATATATAAATTTAACTAAATTATATATTTATACCTTTAAAGGCTATATGTTTAAACATTGAAAATGAAATGTCAAAAAGATATTGTTTGTTAAGATCTTTCAATATACATGTTTCTCATTCAGAATTGCCAATTAGCTTAAGTATATTAATAAAATAATATTTTACAAAGTCATTTCAATACCTACATCCTTGACAAATCTCGAAAAAGAACTACTCACTCTGAATATCAAATTAGATGATCAAACTTATTGTTGGAAAGATCAACTCAGTCATTTTTTGAAGAATTCCACTATCTTCTAGTCTCAAAAAGTGGCTCCAAAGAACTTCATAAGTATCCAAATATTTGGTACATATCCAGCTCAGATATATATCCGGCATGGATCTTTGGAGTTCAGCACAAGTGTCCAGGTAACACTGTTGTACATTGCACCTCTCTTCATTCAGTCAATCATAATCATGAAGAAAAATAAATAAAACTAAATATCACAACTAGATTTTTTTTTTTTTTAATAAAAAAAGGTGACTCCAGGTTCATCCTCCAAAAAGTTAGCTTAGCCTAGTTTGTTGCAGCTCTCAAAACTTAAATTGTCTTCCAAGGACATAAAAGGTCCAGTCTAATGGCCCCCAAGGCCATTCAATGAAATTATACAATACGAATGACCTTAAAACAAGAAATCATTGTTCAATGTCCATGCCTAATAGAAAACTATCAGATGTTGATATTGCAAAACACACAAGGTGTTTTAACATTTGGAGCAGCAAATTGTACTTAGATGTGATTTATATCTCTCTCATTATGATGATCCCACATAGACAACCCCTCCAGTTTTGTTTACAAAACTCATAATTAAGTACTTGCTCTCCCCAAATCTCAGGACGTAGTTTGAGTGGTTTAGTTAATCAACTGGCCCCCTAAGTGGCACAGGGTAGTGTAAAACAGATCCGGGCATCCAAGTCATTTATTTTTCATAAGCCACGGAACAAGATGGATAAGAAGCTTTATCTTGATGAGTTTCCAAATTTGCACTTAGATGTAGGGTAAAGGACCTCATGTGTTCAGGCATAATTGAACCTTGCATGCAATACATGCTTGTTTACATATTCTCATTCTGCTCAAGTGTTTTGATGCAGATCACAAAACTGAGGCTTTCACACATCTGGGCAGATGTCAGGATAATCACTTCTCTCCCAAATGACTTTGATATGATCTCAATTTAAGATTTACCCACTGGATTTAATGCTCTCTGAATTTAACCTTCTGCAAAAAAAGTCTTTAAATTTAGCTGTGTATTAACCAGACACTTGCAGGTCTGTTGAATCTTAAAAAGGAGAACATAGAGTGTCAACATCTGCAACTGCCTATAACGTCACATGCCACAGGCAATGTGAGCATACTGCAGAAACTGTATTTCAAAACAAAGTTGGTTGCTTGAAGTAACAAATCATGCATTAAGTGTAACTTTCAATCCTACTACCAATTTATATAGGCTTTAGCTTAAAGAGGAATTCAAGATCCACGCCATCTAATGAATTGTGTTTTAGCTTATGTTGTGTAGTGGTCAGATACACAAAAATAAATTGTGCAAAACCCGAGGAGATCTTTATCATTATTGGAGTGATACTTAGTCCGTATTAATTTTATGGATGGGATATTTTGAAGCAGTCTTCAATCTGTTGACTTGAATAAAGCCACTAGTGAAGTATCTAGAGAGGATTTTGGACGAAAATGGAAAGATAAACTCGGTGAACTTCTTCTCATAGCAAACAATTCAATCTCAGAAACTTAATCATCACTAAAGTTTGAAGAAAAATTAGCATTGCATATGACATGATGTCAAGTTGTCAACCATCCAACATATCACGACATTTTTTACGTTGCAAGTTCTCACCCTAAACAGTCTTCCTGCATTGACCAGAACTTAGAACGAACGTAGAAGTATTCTTCTGTCACCATTTAAATAACAAAGTTTTATTTATACTAGAAACGATGTATTGCAATAAGATATAGACAACATGCAAGATCAATAAGAAAATCTGAACAGCTGCTTTGAATGAAGAAGTCAACAGAAAGAAATAAAAGCTATTGAATTAATATAATGAAGAAAGAGAAAAAAAAAGAAAGGTATGCAACGAAATCCTATCCTAGAGTTTCTTGCAAAATAATGAAAAATGGCATTTTTATGGAAACCAACGTCTCAAAATTTCCTTCTCACCATCTTCTATGAAGAAGCGAAGCGAAGGGAGCCCGCAGGGGAAAGAAATCAGTTCAGGAGAAACCAATATTTTTAGGGTTTCTGCGTCTTCCCCTCCAGTGGGAGGAGACCAATGTGCCTGAAACTTCGCCGGAAAAGACTGCGCCGAACGATTGGAATGAATGTGAGGCAGAATCAACGAACTACTCGGCTTCGGGGGATGGAATGGATTGGAGAGGCGGAGGCGATTGATGAGGGAGGCCCCGGCACGAGCTAGGGTTTTGGACGCCATCGTCCCCCCTGGAATGCCTGAAACCACAGTCTTCCTGATTGGCTCTCCACCCGAGACTGAAAGCAACCAAGGCTTTGTCCGCGCGTGTTGATCTATGGTTCACACTAGCATCGAACCGGCTTTTATAAACCAGGTCGGACCATTCTGGACCGCCTACTTTGCATCTAACTCTCATGGGCTTGTGCCATATGACCGTAGCGATCCACCCGGGCACCTTTTGCACTCAGAGCCCAAGTTCTGGTTTTTGGTACAAGATTGCTTTACTCGACGTTGGTCCAAATAGCTTATACATAAAATGTACTGTTCATAGGGTGCTATACTGCTATTTGTTTGTAAATGAAATCAGAATCAAAATCTAAATTATAATAGATTAGAATAAAAATCGAATGGCTAAATTCTTTGATGCGATTGGCTCATGAGTAAGATTGAAATTAGAATCAAAATAAGATTTGAATATTGAAAAAAAAAAATTGAGACTGAATTTGGAGGATTAGAGCATTCCCATTTCATCTTAAAATTGGAGAAATGAAACTCCTCAGAACGAAACATCTAGAATAGGAGTCATTCAAAGGCATTCTGACTTTAAAGCCCAGCTCACCCAACTAGATGTACCCTAGTAGCTCATGAGAATAATCATTATCTTATACTAGTTTTAGTCACTATTTTAGGACTCAGCGATCTAGCATAGGATAAGCTTGATCGATTAGATTCACTAAACCAGCCAATCAAGAAGTTCCACGTAGCATAGATGAATTGAGTAGTGATTAGAACAGATGACCTTTGGCGGCAATCTGCTACAACAGAGCAAGAAATAAAATGGCATCAATAGGCATGCAAATGAAATGTCATCAACAATCCTAGAAATGTAGTTGTATCTTTCATCAAAAAAGTGATGTGTTTTTTTAGCATGCATCCATTAATTTTTTGATGATGCATGCATCTATTATGGATTTGTGCAATGATTATTTTGGGATCCATGTAGATAGATGGCTCAAAGAGTTTGGAGTGCTTTGAGAGCGATGTGGAGCATCATCCAACGGTCCACTTTGTCCAAAAAAAAAAAAAGAAAATGATCATTCTCTTGCCGTACAATCCAAACTCAAAATGTTGTATCCTGTTTGATCCAAGACATCAAGGAAGGATGGAACCCTTTTATATATATATATATATGATGGATCACTGATACTAATCTAATATGAATACATTTTAAAAAATTAAAGTATAAAATATCAAAAAAAAGAAGCTGGAGTAGCTCTTATGTTCATAGTAATGCTCGATGATAAAGAAAATATCCAATCTGCGTTTTGAAGAACTCTCCAAATATTATGAAGCAGATGATTGGCTGTAGACCTAGCTTGCGAGCCACCAATGTGGCCGAATTTTTCTCAAGAATAAGGTGATCCACACCTGAGCAATACTAGCCCAAGTCATTCGCAACTCGATAAATGGCATGGTAGGGTCAAAGAGATGACCACCACCTATAGCGACCAACCTTCAGTCCGATCCTCAAATCATGAACACACTGCATTATCATTGCTATCTCTCACACTATCATCAAAATTGATCTTGAGAAATCTCGAGGGTGGGGGCTTTGAGATTATAAAAATTCGACGAATTGCTAGAGAAGGAGAAGGAAAGTCAGTAATCCATGGTCGATAAGGTCAAATCAGTCGATGAAAGATGGGCAATCTCAATTGCTTGATTTAAAGGCCTCTTGAGGATAAACCTCGTAGGTAGCCTCCTGGACCCTAAGACAATACTATCCCTAGACAGCCAGATGTGGTATGCGATGTAGATAGCTTTAATGCTCAACAGTCTAGATATCTCATTGCCATTATTGCCCCACAATGCTCCAAGAAAGGACCGCACCAAAAACTCTAACCGGACCAACCTCAAGAAGATCTTGGATCGCCGCCAAATTTGCTTAGCTTTTGGACATATGAAAAGGATATAATCTGAGGCCTCATTCCTATACTTACAATAAGGGCAACTGGGTGTAAGGTCCATACCTTTGTCCCTCAAAATAGATCTAGGGCCACCTTCCATACGAACAAACTCATCCTCAAATGAACCCCTAGTTTCCAAATTCATGCCCCATCCAAATCTAGCCTACTTTCTCTGTATAAATTTTAGAGATCTTTTGTCGCCACCTTCAAGCTGCATGAAGATCTCCACACCTTCACATCATCGCCTCTATATATAGGTACTGTTTGAGCCAAGATCCACTCAATCAATTACTCTTCAAAGAAATGAAAAACCACTATCATACTCCAGTCCCCCCATCTAAGCAGGACGTCATAGATTCGTGAGAGCTTAGTGCTCCATGACCTCTGTGCCGATGAAAGTCGGTCATTGACTCGGCAAAAAATTGACAATCCATTGATACTATATAAGTTGCACAATCAAGACATCTCCTATCAATCATTTAATTTGAGCAATCTCTCTCCACATAAATGAGCTACACTGAGCCCCGTCAAAGATGCACCTCGCAAAGCCCTAAATAGAGCATCAAAAAGAATGAATAAATAAGAAGAGGAGGCAAACTTGTCCAAATCCATTATAAAATGAAAAAAATCTGTCGAGATACTGTTGATCGCTATTGCAAAACTTGAAGTATGGACACTAGGTCCACTGATTATGAAAATTAAAGCCGACTCATCCAATCAACTTTGACCCCCATGGCGCCGCTTGCAACGCTTTTACAGAAGTCAGCATCTCATAGGTTTCCTTAAAAAAATATAAATAAATAATAAATAAAATTTTAATAAAAATATAAATTATTTATTTATTTATTTCGGCGGAGCGACTCCTCCGAGTCGCGCCTGCAGCATCAAACCCCGCAAACTTCCTCGCAGCGCATCAGCTCTTTATAAGAAAGTCCTACTCCCCTTTCCTTTAGGGTTTCCGCTAATCGATGTTCTTTTCTACAATCAAAGGATCGCAATCAGGTAATTTCCCTTCATTCGCAATTCCCACGCTGTTTGATTTTTATTTTTTCTGTGCTCGATCCTCAAAAGTTATTGCCTGCAATGCACGAATCTTATCGGACGAAGCCCCTTTTTCTACCGCATCTTTGATCCAATACCGAAGATCCGTGCATAAAAATCTTAAGCTTTCCTGAGTTTTTATGATTAAGTGATCAATGGGGTTAGATAAGGTTTTTTATTTTCTCTTGTATCTTGGTCTAAAAATCATCCGTTTGAATCATTTGTTGTTCCGAATCATCAGAAACCCTTATTTTAATAATTTTCTCGGCCTAACCATCACAGGGATCACTTACAGATGTAATTGGTACCAGTTTGGAGTTGTATATATAATCCATGCCAATTTTTCTTATGGACTTGTAATCGATACATTTGTAATCTTATACAAATCTATGAATTTCTTCAGCTTTCCTTGTTCATGTTTTTCACCGAAGGATCTAAAAGGGGTGTACTATTTTGAATCGATCGGCAGAAAAACGATCAAAAAGCACTTCATTTGTCCAAAGGAAGAGATCGAAGTAACCATGCATGAGGTGAAAACCCATGATAGGGAGACTCATGGAATGAGCAATGACATTGATGAGAACACACCAATGGACAAAGTTAAAGGCCCAAATGTGTTTGAACGGGCTAAGGAGGAGATTGAGGCCATTGTAGAGACCATCCATTTGAAGAGAGAACCGCATCATGATCCACCCACAAAGAAAGAGGGTAATTTTCCACCCCTAACGTGATTAAACTGAAGTTGCATTAAGTAAATTTTAATTGGATATCATGCTGACATGCCATGTTAACTGCACTGAGATGTGTTGCCGTGCTTTTTTTGTTCCTTCCTTTCTCTTTATGGTTATTCACTTGAATAAATTTTGCAGTTGCATGGTCAAAACTAGAAAGAGTTGAAACTAAGAATTGCTCATACTTATGCTTTAGAATCAGGGTTGAGTTGGTCCTTGTGTAAGAAACACCTGGTCGGGTAAAAGATTTATGGTCCAATTATGAATTCGAAACTAGTTTTTCTTCCACCCCCTGTAGGCTGAATTTCATCCAGTATTTCTTTGTTATCGTTGAAATTTATAATCCTACCAAGCTTTCTTTCTATTATATCTTTGAGGAGGGTGTCAGTTAAACTTTTTTTTTTTTTTTTTGAAATGAATCATTCGTATATGGAATAGACTCTTCTATTTCCTTTATATTTATGGCAGAAAATTATTTGTTTGATTTATGCATTCAAGACTAAATAAAACGTTTTTCTTCATAGTCCTAATGCATTTTCCTAATAATGTTATCGGCTAAATCGGTGCTTCGGTCAAATATGAAGGATGCCAAAAGGTTTGTTATTGATTTGGAAATGTTATTTCCTTTATAAATTTTTGTTTTTACAGTCCATAAATTATTGAATCCTCAATGACGATGTATTTTTTGATTGATTGGCAGAATGTGTGGTGGAAGCACCCAATTTAACTGAGAAGGCAAATAAAGAAGCCAAAACATTGAACAGGGTTAAAACCCATGACAAGGAGACTCATGGTACCAGCAATGACATTGACGAGAATACTCCTATTGAAAAGGTTAAAGGACCAAGTGTATTTGAACGAGCTAAAGAAGAGATCGAGGCCCTTGTAGGGACAATTCGTCCGAAGAAAGAACACGATCGTGAGGTTCACACAAAGAAAGAAGGGGGATTCTGGGGTTTTCTGGGAAGAACGTTCGAGAAATTCTGCTCCCCTTTGAATGGAAAGAGAGACTAGCCATGAAGGTTTATGGAGGCTTCTTTGATTACTTTTTCCCAGAGATATTGTTACAGATACGCATCTGTGGTTTCTTGGATATATTATTTTGTTTATTCACTTTTTGCAGAGTGAAGAGATGAATTTTTGTTTATGTACTTTCTGTTTATCATGGAATCTATTTGTTGGCAGCGAAATTGTTCGTCTTGGTCTTACATCACTTTTTAGAGGCTGGATTATGGATCAAGAAAACAAGAAAAAGGATTGTTGCCGTGATGCTGGGGAACTCAGAGGTGAATTAGTTTCCAGAAATTGTACTTAAATGAAGTTGGATCTGTTAATATTGTGCTCCTTCTACGGGGATAGCATGCGGTAGGTTGGTCGATGAAATTGATAGATGTGCAGCTTTAGATTTTTTTTCCTCTCTTTTTCAGTTTTGTTTTGCCCCTGTATGGACCGTTAGCTATTTGATTTTTGCTGATTAAACTTTTTACCCTTCTTCGCAAGGGAGCATCATGTAGGATTCATGGGAAAGAAAACAAGGGTTTCACAACTGAGGCCAAGTGGGATCCAAGGGCTCGTACTTTGTTAAAATATCTGAAAAAACTGAGAAAATTTTCCATCTTTTAATTCAGAACCAGCAGTGGTTACAAAAAGCCTATAGCTGGCAGTTGCCACTGTACTGTTGTATCTACCTGATACTCGCTGTTTTAAGTTCCAAATATTATGTTTTAAGCTGGGATTTAGACATTTCAGATATCTAGAACCTTTCGGTGGCCATCTTCATGCATGCCAGTTCTTGTTAAAGCCAGATTGATAAGGTTTATTTGGTGTTGATGCAATATCTAAAAATGAAGCTTACAATTTCCAAGTTCATTCAGGGGAACTTTATGTCTAATTATCATCATGGAGAAATATAGGGAGTATATGTATGTATTCGACATCCTTAAATGGAAAGGTAGAACCCCTACCTAGAGTGTCCTAATTTAGTTGTATAATTTGTATTGTTTAGATTGATCATAAATCAAAATAAGTCACCATATTCCTAACAATCTCTTGGACAATTTACCATGCAACCATTGCAAGGCAAATCATCCCATTTGTTATGCCATCCAATTCTAAATCATTTTCCAGGCAAAATTACAAATTATGGAAGATTGTTTCATTAACCAAAGATAGACAAGTCAGCTCTTAGAGAATACCAATAAATAAATATACATTGAAGCAAGCATTTTAAAATCAGAGTGAAGAGGTGGAAGTAGAACAAAGCGATCGGTGCCTCCGACTTGCCAATCTTTTACAGAACTCCAATCCTCCCTTTGGTTTCCCAGAAAATCCTGCTTGCCTGCATGCCTCGTCGCACTCCTTGTTGCATACGTGGGTGCTCACCATGCCCACCGGGATGCATTTCTTCATGCACTCGCAGAAGCAGCTTTGTCCAGCCTCGCTCCTCTCCACGGTGGACGGAACAAGCAGCATGCTGATGAAGAGCATTGCAGCCACCTTCTTGCAGGCCACCTCTCTCTTTGTTGTTGTGTCTCCTGGTAGAACACCACAGGAAGTCTTGGAGGCCTGAGGCTTTTTGTGGTTTTGGTGCAACGAGGTTATCGCAAAATGGTGGATATCTAGGGAAGTAAATTGTTGGTTCTTTCTATCTTGGGAAATTTGGTACCGTCAAGATGGTTGGACTCTTGACACGGTCAACTCATGCTTATCCTCTATCTTATTAAGACAGATGTTTTAGAAAACCAGAAAGGAACCCTGTACACCAAAAAACAAACAAACAAACAATCCCATCCGCAGCACGACAAGCCTTTATCATCAAACTTGTCTCCTTGAGACATCACGGTCATCCCCCATCCGGCATGGCATATCGTCACCTTCAAACATTTAAACATGTCTACTTTAAGTTGCATTCCTTGTGGCCTGAATGCAAGGGAAAAGCGAAAAGGGAGACAGATGACTGAAGATTTTGTTTCTTTCTATTCTCTCCTCATCTTGGGAAAAATCTTGGTATAATAATTTAATGTTCATTGCAGAAGTCATGAGGTCATTTCCTCCACATATTCAAGAATCTTAGTGCCTATTTGGTATCATTGCTAGTCATAATATCACATCCACATTCGTATTGAAAACAACATTTGCACAAAATTTCTGCTATTTCCTGTACTTATTTTTACACCCTGTTTTGAAAGCAATCAACCATTGCTACCAAAAGCTCTAAAGATTTCACAATTTTTTTTAAAAAAATCATCATATATGTTGTTCGTTCTGGTTCATTATTTTTCTTGGATTTTTAGATTAAACAAAAACATATCTCGATCAAAAATGATACCAAACGCATTCCCTCAGTAAACAACAAATAAGCAACATTTATGCACCAAAAATTAAGATGTGAAACCTCATATGATTCCAACTGAGACGTAACCTCACATATAAGCATTGACCAGAACCAAGTATGTGTTTCATATGCAGGAGAAATGGAGTGGAACTGAATCCTAGGTGCCAAAGTTGGCATGACATTTTTTTTCCTAGAATATTGGTTTTTCTTTCTTGAGAGATTCTTCCATGAGATAAATGAGCCGCATCCCTATATATATTTTTTTAAGTTCAGAATACGCTTCACTTTTTTTTATAATTTCTGCCAAGTATCTCTTTTTCATCATGAACCCACCAAAGATAATGGGCTCTGAGACTGATCTCAAAAAACTTCTCAATCATATATTTGATGCAGTGAAGAATTAGTACTGAATCCTCATTTAGACCTTGAGTTATTTATAAAATTCAAAGAAGGAAAATTACAATAATGATGTGCAGAGAACCACATGGAAACATTTTTTTCTTTCTTTCTTTCCCCACTTTTTTTTTCTTTTGGTGCAAAACATCATCCAAGTTTCATCAATTCTTCCCGTGCTCAATTATATAAAAACTGCTAGATGCTTCACTCGTATGAACTAGCTTTTGTGCTATCATCTGATAAACCTGACAGAAGTCTTTTTGAAATAAATAAAAAACAAAAAGATGCCAAAGGACACATCCCACTATTCCCTTGATTTCAGCACTCAAAGAGGATGGTTTGGGAGAAAATTAAGTCCAAGCAAATTGAACAAGGAACCAATGACCTTCTTTTCATTTTTGCTTGCTACAGGGTAAATGAGCATCGAAGGATAGATCCTCTCTCCACGCCAGGTGTTGTTGCTTCACAAGATGCCTAGGGCAGTTTCGAAACTGTAATTTGATTGAAAAACCAAAAGCATCTCAACGAAATTCACGATACTAAATATCTTAGCCAAGTTGTGGATGAGAATTACCAAAAAGAAATGAGCTCAGAGGAACTGGACTTGAAAATGGCTAGGCCAGGGACTCCCCATAGCTGTAAAGTAAGTGCACATCCACATCTACAAGATAGGAGGCGGTCATTCTCGCTCTCCCAACACACTAAACCTTTACAAATATTTATATCACTATTCACTGGGCAAAAATCTACGGAGGCAAGGAAATCTAGCAACATCATCATCAGGGTAACTAAAGGGCTTGCATCAATCGTAGAGAGACTAAAGGGGGAACACATTAGCCAAGAAATACTTTAGTCGCCTAGAGGTTGTTCCCAGATTTCAACTGTGCAAAACCAGGAAAGAAGAGCAACCTGTACGTCAAGAAAATATATTGGTTGACACCACAACAAAATATGGAACGTATAAAATGGTCACAAAACACTGCATCTTAGCTGTCTACATCTATCATAACTAGTTATTACATAGGACATTATTAGGATTCAAAACCCTTAAGTGAACTAAATCTATATGCGGTGTGCAACAAGTCATGAAAACATTCCAGATATTTTCCTCATTTCCTGCCGTCATAACAGATGCTTCCCTTCCACATAACAATTGTCAAAGGATATGTGCAAGGACATATTTTACTTGTAACAAAAAGAAAAGTGGATATTGTACCAAAAAAAGGACATATTTTACTTTCTAGGTTTTATGTCATTATTACAAAGAGAATACCAAGTAGAAGATAACCCGGATGAGAATCTCACACTTAAATGTGGCCTACTGCTGAAGGACCAGATGAGTTGCACAACTCATACTTACCTAGACCAACATATTTGATCCAGATATAGAAGTTTCATTTCAACAAACGGGAATGTGCCAATGAAAATTCCATGCAAGCATAGGAAGCACAACCCAAAGAATAAGATGGACCATCCGGTCCAGATCAGATTTACCATCACACAAGCAACAAAATTGTTAAGAATGTTCTCAAATAGCAAGACCTATTTCCCTCCATGACAAATTCATCAAGATGTTCAGCACAGACTGAAGATTGGTGTTCATAATTACAGAGCCATTTGATTATGAATCAACAAATTTTGAGTATAGACATACCTCTACAAGTTACATGGACAAGAAAATCAGAGGACAAATATGTGACTGCAGCTATCAAAGTTACAAAACCGGAACATTCATAATCTGCAGAGCTATGGTCCAGTATAGGAGCAAACTTAATATACAGAAGTAGAAAGTCAAAGACATGCACAAGAATAAAGGTCGAGACTTAAGAGAAGAATAAAAAATAACAGCATGCACCATCAGTTAGTTAAAATTGCAAAAATAAGGGATACAAAGTGAGCAAAACATTAAATTCTTCAATTGCAACTAAATCATGAATATTGAACGCACACTCCCACTTATTACTACAACATAAACACCAAGAAATAAGTAAGGCACATAAACAAAGAGCAAGTTCATAAAAACATAGTGAAAAAATGAGAAGAAACCTCTTACTAGGAATAATCAGTTTATTGTATAACAGAAGATGCTGCCTGCAAGTTCTGATGCTCTGAAGAATGGAAGTAATCCTGCAAAGCTAACATCTTCACAGAGCTACGCTTCAAACTCCTAATAGCTTCCACACTAGCTAGTGCTCCAGCAACTGTTGTTATAATTGGGATCTTATAAGCAAGTGCCATCCTTCTCAGCTGTCGTCCATCAATTGAGTCCAGAGCATCTCCTGAACTTGTTATCACCATGACCTGTATTTGACCATTTGCTAGCATATCGCCTGCATGTGGCCGCCCCTCATGCATTTTCAGGACACGCTCCACCGGTATGCCCTCCAACTCAAGCACTCGAGCCGTCCCTGAAGTTGCAACCATTCTGAAACCAAGTTCTTGGAATCCACAAGCAATTGAAGCAAGGTGTGGCTTAGTCAAGTCATTTAGACTGAGAAACACTGTACCATTAACTGGAAGCTTCTGTCCAGCAGCCATTTGTGCCTTAGCAAAAGCTACAGGAAACTCAAAGTCAATTCCCATGACTTCTCCAGTGCTACGCATCTCTGGTCCAAGAAGAACATCACAACCTTGGAATTTCTCAAATGGGAGCACAGCCTCCTTGACTGAAACATGCTTTGGGACCACCTCACTTGTAAATCCAAGCTCATGCAAACTCTTCCCTGACATGACAAGAGAGGCATATTTTGCTAATGGATGACCAATAGCTTTAGAAACAAAAGGCACGGTGCGTGAAGCACGAGGATTTGCCTCAAGAAGGTAAACATCACCAGAAGCTGTGATTGCATATTGGCAATTCATAAGCCCACATACATTAAGTCGTTTGGCCAGCTTCATTGTCCATGATCTGATTGTGTTCAAGCAACTGGTTGACACAGTTTTTGTGGGAAGAGAGCAGGCTGAGTCACCAGAGTGGACCCCAGCTTGCTCAATGTGTTCCATGATTCCACCAATTACCACAGCCCCATTCGAGTCTGCCAGTGCGTCCACATCAATCTCAATGGCATCAGAGAGATATAAATCTATCAGGACTGGGCGCTCAGGATCTACCTCAACAGCATTCTCAAGATAGGTGGCAAGTTTATCATCACTGTAAACAATCTCCATGGCACGTCCACCCAAGACATAAGAAGGTCGGACCACGACAGGGTAGCCTATTTCTGCAGCAATTGATATTGCATCAGATTCACTCCTTGCTATCCCACCTTTAGGCTGCTCGATCTCAAGCTCCTTAATAATCGCATTAAATCTCTCTCTGTCCTCAGCAGCATCAATAGAATCAGGTGATGTTCCCCATACCTGCACATATCCAATTCCAGTAGCAGAAACCAACTTTTGCTCTTCCAGGCCGTTGTATTGGGAGAGCAAGCTTCAGAGGGGTTTGCCCTCCAAACTGCATGATTATGCCATTAGGCCGCTCCAAGTCAATCACATTTAACACATCCTCAACTGTCAAAGGCTCAAAGTACAAACGGTCACTGGTGTCATAATCTGTAGACACAGTCTCTGGATTTGAGTTCATCATAATTGTTTCGTACCCATCCTGAAACCAAACATAACCATCAAAACACACTTGAAACAAATTAGAAGCATGGTAATCAAGTCAACATAGAGATTTTAACAGTAGGAGATCAAGTTTCAAGAAACTTTAAGGTAGCTTGTAAAGAACAAAATTAAAGTCTAAAAGCTAGCATTTAAAGATGAAGATATATGAACATAAATAAATATATGGATAAATTAGAGAAAATTTATGGATATGCTCAAATGTACGAAAAGAAAACTAGAGGTTTCAAATCCAATACAAGTTCCCAAATACCACGGTTTGAGTGTAAGCAATTAAACTCCACTAAGCATTCAGGAATGATCAAAATATAGCAAACAGAAGCCAAAGTAACACAAACCTGCCGAAGGGCAAATGAAGCATGACAGCAGCAGTAGTCAAACTCAATACCCTGACCAATTCGATTTGGTCCGCCACCCAATATCAGAACCTTTTTCTTTTGAGTGGGGGCTGATTCACATTCAAAATCATATGACGAGTACATGTAGGGAGTGTTTGCCTCAAACTCTGCAGCACAGGTATCAACCCTTTTATATGCCGGTGTCACACCAAGTGATAAGCGCTTTGACCGCGCCTCCCTCTCAGAGGAAGAGGTTGCATAAGCAATCTGCTTATCACTAAAACCCCTTCTCTTCAACTCATAAAAGTCATCCTTTGTCAACTGATCCAGATTCCTTGCTGTGAGGAACTGTTCCACATCTACCAGCTCTTTCAGCTGAGAAAGAAACCACTTATCGATAAAGCTCAGCTCATGAATTTCTTCTACCTTCATTCCCTTCTTCATAGCTGCGTATATTGCATGAATACGGTCTGGATTTGGAACTCGCAGGTTGTACTTCAACCGGTCCCGGTCCCAGTCAAGTTCCTTAATGGGTGCACAGCCCCATCCTGCATAACCACACTCCAAAGACCGAACAGCCTTTTGAAAGGATTCTTGGAAAGTCCGTCCCAATGCCATTGCTTCACCAACAGATTTCATCTGGGTGGTTAATACTGGCTGGGAACCAGGGAATTTCTCAAAAGCAAATCGTGGTATCTGCATCACGGGTACAAAAATTAAGAAAAAGTGGAAGGAAAAGAATATGAATGCTGCTAAATAGCCTATAGAAAGAGCAACATGCTATGCTATTAGCGAAAGACAGTAATGTCTGTAATTAACATTAAATCTAGACCACATTAATGATGTTATCATTTTAAAGTAGCCTTGTCTACCATTCTCATTTGACTTGAACGAGGCAGTTATCAGCTACAGGTTGGGCAGACTGCATGCCCCAAAGAAGGGGGGTGGAGTATATAGTGCAGCAAGCTGCATGCCAAATTTGATCGAGGCTAGACAAGAGTAGAAGGAAAAGTGAAAAATAGTTTTATTCAAAAACATAAGTGAACTAAAAATTCCACAACTGCTGCACAATTATATTGTGTTACTACAATTTTACAGAGCATGATCAATATAACAACAAAGCATTCTGCGTAGAGATTTACAAGCAGACCATCCTTGCCATGCACAAATAGAAAGTTGCACTGATGTTCAAGGCTGCAACTATATCATTTCCCATAAGCAGGTTTTCATTCTGTTGAGTCTGTTTGCCCCTTCCACATGAGGGCAAGGAGGCAAAGTTCAATTTTCAGACTGGTGATTAA